>JAOTQJ010020936.1:0-16875 GCA_025642045.1 Solanum sejunctum | reverse complement strand
CATGTATTTGTTATACTTATCCCATGACAAACAAGAAATATATGCTAGTTATGCTTGCTGAAATTGTTGGACAACATATGTTCCAAAAGTTGTTGTACATTTTTCTTAGTTATTGAGAAGATTTTCTCTTTATGTTTGGATTGATTATGAAGGGATACTACTCTTTTTAATGATTATTGGTTCTATAATGATGTATAAAGTTAGCTGCACTATTTTTACAGTCCGCAAAAGTGAGTTCTTGTGTGACATCGTAATTGTGCTCATAATAGGAACTTGTGGGCTGATTTATTGAGGACTGTGATCTCACATTCTCCACCTATTTTGAGGACTATTTTTGAATTGTTTTAGGACTTGTTTTCTGTGTATATATAGTGGGGGATATTTTGTTAAAGTTGGAACAGGTTTGGAATTGTTGACGTCAAAATGTAGCGAAGTGATGTAACGTCATGCAGTCTATTTGTATGTTGTGTAGAATTGTTATGTGTTGTGCCTTATGAGATATTGTAAGGATGTTATGGCACTAAAACAGGTTGCACATGATACATATATGAGAAAGTGTATTATAAAATACGATTAGTGGCAGAAAGGCTAAAAAAATATGCTCAGGTATATAATTATATGCTTGCTGCCCATGTATTATTTTTATGAGATTGGGCTGCCAAGATGTATCTATTGGCTGATAATGCTAGTCTTATCACCGACTATGTTGTCGATAAATATTTGGAGGAAGTAAAAGTTATCTCAAGGTAATTGGGAGGTCGGTATGTAAGGCTACTTGATTTCGTATTACTTGGCATAAATCTAGATTCTTCCTTGGCATAAGGCACTAACCACCTTCAACACGACTATTACCTGTGTCTCCACTATTTTACATGTTCATATGCTCCCATAGATTCACCTTTAAATCTGCATATATACTTGGATACCAAGATATACGGGTTGGTTCTACTAAATAAAGTTCATATGTTATTCTACCTCCTATGCATTTCATTATGTGTGTAACCTACTACTTTCATTATGGTGTTATCTTTTATGATTATTTACATGTCATATGTTATATCTACAGTCCTCTAGTCCCAATATGATGACCACCAAAAGAAGCATCTTAAAAGTAATTGAAAGATAAAGCATATTGCTTATTGATAGGTAGTAACCCGAGGGGTGGAAGAATCACCTAGCTAGGGTCAATCCTATCACGGGGGGTAACCCAAGGGGTGAAACGAAAAGCTTAGCCAGGGTTGATACCAATATAGATTTACATTTATCAGGTGGTCATTTGTACTACATGTTGTGCACAGATTATACAACAAAGGAAAAGTAATAAAAAGAACATAAAGTACATGATCCCACAGTATAACTAAAGTTGGTATCTTATCCTATACTAGTGCATAGTTTCATTTTAGTTTCCTAGCTTACATATTCAGTATATTATCTCATGCTAACATCCCTTACGGGAACCTGCATTTCATGCTACAAGTAAAGGTACTAGCAGATCTCCCCAATAGGAGTATAGGATATCCAACTATTGTTACCAAGCTCCAGGTTGCTTTGGAGCTTTGCGTGTCTAGAGCATATATTTTTTTATTGTATAGTTAGTTGAGGCAAGGCCTGTCCCGACCCTTATCATATACTTTTCCTTATCTATAAGCTTCGTAGACTATGTAAATCAATGTCTTGTCATGTCTTGTATTTTAGACAATGTGGTCCCAATAGCCTAGTCATATATATTTACTTTTGGCTTGTTATTACTGTTTACTTTCTTAAAAGCATATTTTATGTAGAAATCCCTTATAAGTATAAAAAGTGCATTGATATAGGTTGGTTCTCGCGAGCCTTATCGGCAACGGATGTTAGTTCGCCTTAATGGGATTCTGGCTGTGGCATTGGGTACAGAAACGAAACATGAACTGAAGAGTGGAGGGACACATGCTTGACATAGCCTATACAAGTAGTCCTATGAGTCATAGTTACCATTATAACTCATAGTTGGGTTCATAATGGGAAATAGTAAGTATCAAAAGTGGGCACATGCACTACGAGCTAACATTATAATTCATAGGGTCTTCTAAGAGTCATAACTGAGGTTCATAGTACACAGGTATGAAGTCAAAATTTTCCTAAGTATTAGGTTTGCAATGAGATCGGGACCTATGAGTCGTATTATGCCCTACTACTCATAGTTGGGGCCTCGTAGACCCATTCTGCATAACTGTAAAAGGTGACCCATTTTGAATATTAAAAGACTAATGTCTTTTAGCTCTTCATGTTCCTGTATGAAGTGGTTCTTTTCATCTTATAACTTCCTTCAACCTCCCTTTTCATTGTTTCATTCATCCCCTAAAATATCCTCTACTAACATTACATTACGAAGTATGATCATAGGAGTGTAGAGATGAGAAAGGCATCGAATCAAAATAATAACGGGCTAAGAACAAAACTCTTTAGGTGGAAAATAAGTCAAATTTGTGAGGAAGATGTTGAGCCAACATGGGTTACGAACCACACAGAGCATATTTTGAAGTCCCATCTCTCATTTAGGGCAAGATTTTAGTGGTCCATTATTCAGTGGCGTATCATATCCACTTTCACAGATAATGTAATCACATTGGAAAGACCTGTGTTATTGGTTAGCTTTGGTAGGGATGAAATTGACCAAGCTTGAGTTATGGCAGAAAAAATACATGTGTCAGTAATTCGCACTCAGCAAGTCTTGCCATTCCCATTCTGATACATAAGTTATGCAAGTTTGCTAGGGTGTCAGTCCCTCTCCACTTGGACCCTCATGTAAAGGCGCTGCACATAATGAATCCTAACCTGATCAAGGCGATGAGAACCCGATGGCCTTACCATGAGTAATTCCTCCTATTTCAGATCCATTCCCAGTAGAGCCTCTGATCAGAGTCCACCTCCAACTGCTACTAGTACTACTTTAGTTGTTATAGAGCCCACACCAGCTGTGGAGATCTAGTCCACACCATCGTCTTGTGCTCTAGCATCAGCAGCAGCTACATTACAAGTTGATTCTTTTACTTCTATTATTGCTTTTCAAGCATTATTATGTAGGGTGGCTACAATGGAGTGCAGACTTCAGGCTTTATATGCACGGGTCAGACCTTGGGTTGACCACACCGTATAGGACTCAGAGGAAAGAATAAAGGCATTCACTCGCGATTTGGTAGATAAAAGAGTTAGACTAGTGTATGCTGAGTAGATGCTTTTGAGGCGAGAGTTCGGTAGAGACTTGAGGGCTCCAGGCCTACTAACAAAAGCAGGGTGACTAAGGATTTGGCCAAATTTAAGGCTGAGTTATTGTGGATGTTGGCAGCTCATGTTGCAGTCCCTGAAGTTGCACTGGTGGGTAATGAGGCATTCGAGTGGCTAGCCAACTATCCAAACATTTGTGGGATGAGACCACTTGAGCATGATGATGATGCAGAGTCACTTAGAAGATGCCAAGACCGACGAAGGAGCCCATACCCCAAGCAGTGGTGTTGGAGTTGCTATTGTTGGCAGCTATTTAGCGAGATCGGGAGAAGCACACCCCACATGGAGAGGGTAATTCTGGTACTCTTGCAGAGGAGATGGTGCCCTAGGACCCTACAGATCATCTAGAGACCGGTGCTTGATTCACCATCATGTTTCACTTCTTTTGACCCCACTTCTTAAATTAGTCGTTATGAATATTTTGTCCTTTTGTTAAGACAATTTTTCTCATTATGTTGGTTTTGAATGTTTATGTTGAATGATGTTTTGTTACTTTGATTTTCGATATTAGTTGTTAAATGTTAGTTTTTAATGTATATATATCTATGTTATGTATCTATATTTTCGTATTCGATGTGTTTTTACTTTGAGGAAAATGTATCCTATATTGGTGGGGTGTGGGAAGTTATGGATTAAGGTGGAGTTTGAGTAACCTCAAGTCCATAACTTCCCCTATTTTTTATCCAAAGGTTTTCTTTCCATGATTCTTTTTTCGTGCGAATGTTTACTTTTCTGTTGAACCGACATATTTAGGTAGTGTAGATAATGTGTAAATTCGTAGTAGAGTTATCTGTTGGCATATACATTGTCTTTAGATGCGATTTAAAGGTTAGATGAAAAATTGGGTACCCTCAAATTTTTTGAGATTGTAAAAATTGGGTACCCTCAAATTTTTTGAGATTGTGGTTGTTGATGCATTCATACATTTTTGAGTAACTGGCAATGTTTGTGCTAATATTTTGAAGGTAAGTTGATGCCAAAAGCATGACCTGTGAGTCTATACTTGATTGTAGATGCAATGCCATATGTTGTGAGCTTATTTTGCTGCATTCATGCATCTTGTATGGACTCAGAACTTGCCTTAGTACTCTAAGATTGGTTTGGTGATGTGGTGGATATGAAAAGGATCTTGGGCCTTTGTTCTTTGAGTGAACCCTCTTTTGGCCTACATGACCCACTAAATGAGTGAGTGAATCCCTTGTTCCAAATTTTTGAGCTTCTTATGTAGTCATTCTTTCTTGGAATCTTGATAGCTTAACCTTGTTTGATGAAATACCTTGATTTTGGCCTTGGTTTGAGGAATAGATATTTTGTACTTCATCTTAAGCTAAAACCCTAAGTTAAGGGTGGCCCATATTGTGATAAAGTAATGACAATGAGGTGCTTAGTAAGGGAATAAATAAAAAAATAAAAAACCAATGAGCCACGTGAAGAAAAAAAAGATAAGTGCCTTGAGTTGAGAAAAAATAGCAAGAATTGAGTTCAAAAATAAGGCACTGTTAAAAGTAGAAAGAAAACACTCAAGAAAAGTTCAAAACAAGAGAATAACGGTGGATTTATTGAAAAGGGTTGGATTATAAAAGCAAAAAGTGTTGGTAAACATGGTTCAAGGATAGCTTTTTGTCACTACTTTCCTAAAATGCCATACCAAAGCCTCCTGAACCTATGTTGCAAGCCCATAATTCCAAAAGTGATCAAAATCAACTTTATCACCAAGTAAGAAGATGACTATAAAGGCAAGCCTATGGTATTAGTCCGTATGCATAATTTCAATTGTAAGAGTGAGAATGTGTCCTCAGTACCTAATGCTTTCTGAGTAAGTATGATTGACTTCTTTCCAGTGAGGGCATTTGCACTACTTGAGTAGCATATGACTATAGCAGCGATTGTGGACAGTTGATTCTCCTTAGCTTATCATAGTTGGATTGTCAGGTATCTCATTATGTTCTGGTTTTACTTAATAACTTTGCAATCTTATTTTGTAAATGGTAGTTGGGTACCTAAATCAAAAGAGTTTTTGTATATGCTGCTAATGTAGATATATGTATTTCTCACTGTCTAATTAGATTGAGTAGTTGCTTGAGGACAAGCAACAATTCTAAGTTGAGGGTATTGATGTTCTTTCAAAATATAGCACATTTGATGCCCAAAACAAGGGGTTTTATGAGTTCTTAATGTGACTTTTTATGGTTTTATGTGTTTTTATGTTGTTCTTGTAGAAAAGTTAGGTTGGCATGATTTTGAATAAATGTTACAGATTATTGCTGAATTATAAGACTTACAAGCTCATCTATGACAAGTTATGAGTCATAGGGTGTGTTGTAGCAAGAAATAGAGACAAAATTTACAAATCTACTAAGTGGAGTTCACCCCAACGAGGCCATCCTACGAGTCATAAGTCTTATTATGGCTCGTATAATGGACTCATTGCAGGAATCAGAGAGCCAAAATGTTGGACCAAAAATTAAAGGAAAAGACTACAACAGGATCAAACGAGTCATAGCTCAAGAAATGACTCGTACCTGTGGGTCATACAAGTTCAGTCAAAGATGCCAAGAACCTGATATAAGACCTCGACTAGGAATCGTAGGTCACCCTAAGAGTCATACCAGCTTCCAGCTATCTTTTTTTTGTTATTTTTAGGGTTTATTTATAAACACTATAAATACACTAAGTTAGGATTTTATGAGAAGATTCCAGATTTTAGAAGATAGGACTTGCCTTTGAATATTCTCTCAAGAATATTTTATCATTTTAGATTAGTTTATTATTCTCTCTTGGAAAACCCAAATTGAGGATCGTAAATCTTGCTTTTTATTCATTGTTGATCAATTAAACTTTTGATTTTTCAACTTGTGATGCCTAAACTCTTTAGTGTTTTTGATAAAACTTTCACTTATGTCTTGTATTTGCATTTTTGTTTGTTTTGCCTTAGCTACGAGTACCTAAAAACCCAAAACTTGGAGTTGTGAGAATTATGGGTAGTTGACTTGAAATAACCTAGGTTTCTCACATTTCTACGATTGGAGTTTGCATGTATTGTCTATTTCCCTTCATTATGATTGTTGTTTGGTGGTGGCCAACACCAAACCCCACCTACTATCACTAGCCTGATCAAGGTAGTGACGAATAGGAAAAGGAAAGTAAATGATAGGATTCATTTGATGTGTTCTAGTCTAATAAACAAAACATGACCAAGGGTAGGTTGACTGGGATAATTGATAACGGTTAGTTGGCACGCCATGGTGTCCGACTAAGCGCCATGGTGAAATTTGACCTTTAACTTCACAAGAGGGCTAGAAGAACCTAAGTTACCATCCTGCATGTGAATTTCTTATTGTAGTTATGCTACCTAGGGTAATTGAGTCAACGAACCATGGTGAACGCAATTCCTAAGTTGTACATAAAATTGAGTGTTTCCTCGTATCATAGTTTAGTGTTTATTTTACTTTGTTTTTGAATCACAATAACCCCCCATTTAGTGATTTTAGTTATTTATGCTTGAAATGATTAGTAGTGGATGCTTGTTGTCAAGTCCTATATTCCCTGTGGATTTGAGCCTAACCTTCGGTTAGATTAGTTGCTGACAGCGATCGTTTTCTTATTGAAGAGAGAATATCATCATGTTCTACGTCTCGATATTTAAGTAATGTCTGGCAGATCCTTTATTAGTGATCCTTATGGAGTGCATTGGAGTAGTTTTTCCTATGATGAGATTTCAGTCAAAATCCACGATTGTCTGGTTCATAAGTTGAGGACCAAAGAGATTATCTCAGTCAAAGTCCTTTGGAAAATCAATTCATTGAAGAAGCTACCTGAGAAGCTAAGGAAAGAGGAGAGATAAATATTCACATCAATTTGTTCCTGCTGATGAGAATATTGAAGGTAATCTCTTTACCTATGAATTAAATTAATTTTTCTATTCCTGAGTTGATGTATCTATTCTTGAGTCTGAGTAGAGATTGTCTAGATTGATGAGGAATCGAGAGTTTGATTGATTGAGTGAATATTTAGAGGAGTCTTGATTGTTATTCATGCCTTGATATTCACCTTTACTCTTCATTCGTGAACAAATGACTCCAAGGGTGAGATGATGTAACACCCGATAAAATTATAAAAATACCCCTAGAAGACAGATTCTTGCATAACGTGTCTTCCTAAACTCCGATGATAAATCCAAGGTCGAAAATGCAATCAACATAAATAATTATGTAGGGAAATAGTGTTGGTTGAGTTTTAGAGGAACCGAATCAAAAGATATATTTTGATGCGAAAAAGATTTCCAAAATGAGTGCACTATAGGTTTGCGACATGCACCTGCCACGAATTTACACTTACATGTGGTCCAAATATTTCCTACAGGATTAGAAAACTCGATTGGAGAATTTTTGGAGAAAAACCCCAAGAAATGACATAATTTGTGTCACGAACCATGTCTCCCCAAGATGCACTTTTTTTTAATTTCATGAGGTGCGTTCCAGACCTTTCCTAACCCCTTCCTAAACTTAAAACTTGATCTAAAAAAGGGTTCTAATCCCTATTCCTAAGCTTTTCTAAGTTCTTACCAAAAACT
The DNA here is from genome assembly GCA_025642045.1 of Solanum sejunctum. Lineage (NCBI taxonomy): Eukaryota > Viridiplantae > Streptophyta > Magnoliopsida > Solanales > Solanaceae > Solanum > Solanum sejunctum. The sequence continues at coordinate 9,038 of JAOTQJ010020936.1, read as the reverse complement.
AAGGGGAGAAGAGGAGAGGAGCGAGAATTCAAGGAGTTTGAGGAGAGTTCTTTGAGATTGCTTATCTAAAGCTTCATACCAGGTATGTTGGGTTAAACTAATGAGTGTACAAACATGATTCTGAAGGATTTTCTATAAATTATATATATTACATGTATTTTCATGTGTTAATGATCATCATATACTTGTTTTGCTTATTTAATGTTTTTATATGAGTTACTTTCAAAAACCCTACATGTTATTTCATAAAAGATACATGGATGAACCTAAATATGGAGTCTAGAACCTTGACTTAAGTATGTTAATTATGATTTTGAAGTGAATAGGAGGTTGATTTATATGAGCTTGATGATCGTATGAGTATTCATAATTGAATTCTAGAGTTTTTTCTGATTGACTTTTTCTTAATGATGATCTTAGTCCGTGAGTTCTGAAATGAAAATTGAGTTGATGAGATGATTTAGATTACAGTCCGAAAGGCCCAATTAAATTAAGTTAATGAGTTAATAAGAGTCTCGATGAGACTAATTGAGATAATGAGAGCCTTGTTGATGTTAGTCTGCGAGCTCTGAAATGAGAATTGAGTTGATGAGATTATTGAGATTATAGGTCGAAAGGCCCAATTGAGTTGAGTTAATGACATGATAAGAGTCTCGATGATACCAATTGAGATAATGAGAGCCTCCACGAGGCTAGTGGAAATGATTGATTGAGAAAAGGAGTATTTTGAGCATTAATTTTTAGGAAGAGTATCGAGTGACGCTCAAACAATACCTCTGACTTTTAGGATAAAGCGATCATTTTAAAATATAAAACCTAACCATAGGTTAGGGTCGAATGCCAAGGTAATACGGGGCTTTGCCGCACTGATTCACCAATAATTCATTCATACATCAAATAAATCAATTCTCCAGAAAAAGGGGGGTTTCCAATGGTTGGTATTAAATAAAACTATACTAATAAAATGTAGACACAATGAAATTAGAGAGCAACATTGGAAATTGTGTTCACCATGATTTACTAACTCAAACACCCTAGATAACACAACTAAAATTAGGACATTGCATGCAGGATGGTAATTTAAGTTTTTCAACCTTGGGCAAAGGTGAAGTTCGAATTTCACTATAGAACTTGGCCGGTTACCATAGTGTGCCAACTAACTGTTACCTATTATCCTAGTTAATGTCTCCATGGCCAGGTTTGGTTGATTAGAAGAGAACACATCAATTGAATTCTATCACCCATTTCCTTTTCCTATTCATCACTACCTTGATTGGGATCCTGACAATAGGTGGGGTTTAATATTAGCCATTGTTAACAACAAGCAAAATGAAGGAAAATGGATAATATATGAAAGTACCCAACTCGAGAAAAGCAAATAATCTGGGTTATTAAGCTAGCTAGTCACAGTTCCCACAACCCCAAGTTATGGGTTTAGCCACTCATAGCTTGGGCACAGAAAATCAACAATGAAATCGGAAGACATAGAAGATTTATTACCAAAGAAAATTGAAGAACAATGACACCCTCTTTGAGATCAGAATCAAAAGCTTGAATGATAAAATTAATCCACAAGTGAAACTAAATTCTCAAATTTGAGTCCAAAAGTAAAACTCTAAAAATTCTCTCAAAAAACCCTATCTACAAATTACTATGATGTGAACAATGTTCTAAGAATAATGAAAAGCTCTCTAAAAGCTACTCCCAAAACCCTAACTTATAGTATTTATTATATTTACAAAAATATCCTTAAAATAATTAGAAATTATTTTTGGCATCCACTATAGCTCGTAGTTGTGACTCGTGCGATGACCTACGAGCCGCAATCAGGCTTTGTGGTCAGCATTAGGCATTTTAGACTTCACTGCTATGATCTAGCTCTACTAGTCGTAATCTAGTCTACAACAAGTAGTGCCTTCTCGTACTCCATGCATTTTCTTGGTCCAATTTTAATCAATAGTGTTAATTATTGTGATGCCCCCCTTAACAAGTTGTAGAGAGGAATGCAACTCGTACCTTGAGCTCGTTAGTTGAGCTTAAATTTTCAAAATTTATTTTTGAACACTATTAATTGCTATAGACAGCCTCTATGACTCATAGCTTAGGCTACCACTCGTAGTGGGGCCCGTAGTTCTTCTAAACCAATAAAATCTACAACTTTCCCAAAATCAAGCCAACCTTTATTTTCTGAAAGAATAAACACAAAAACAGATAAAATAGATAAAAAAGTTGCATTGAGAACACACAAAATCCCATGTTTTAGGTACCAAATGTGTTGTATTTTGGCAGCACATCAACACTCTCAACTTAGAATTGTTGTTTATCGTCAAGCGATGACTCAATCTATATAGACAATAAAGTAATACATAGCAATCAACCCACAGGCATATACCATACTCAATTTCTCCTCAGTTACCCATAATAGCTTCTTGAAAACATGATCATGTCGCTACTAAGTAAAAAACACAACATGTTGATACATCTGACAATCCAACTATGACAAGCTAAGGGATATCAACAATCCACATTCATTGAACAAGTCAAACGCTAACCTTGCAATGCAAATGCCCTCACAAAAAAAGAAGTCCCTTTTTAACACTCAAAATGCTTTCAAAATTTACTCATAGGACTATGCAAGCACACTCACTGTTACAAATAAGATTCATGCATAGCCAATACCGTAGGCTCTCCCATATACTCACAACCTAGACTATTGACTAATTGGATAACCATCACTTTACGACTTCCTAGGCATGTAATGTATGCTCATGGGGCTTTGGTGTGTCATTTTGGACAATCACTGACTATGGGCCAAACTTGAACCTTTCTTTTCAACACTTTCACCTTAACAACTGAATATTATCAACTTGTTCTCCCTTATTTTTTATTTTCAAGCTTTTTTAAGTATTTTCTCATCATTTTCAACATGTTCCTTATTTTCTAACTCAACTCAAATTTTTAGAATTTGTTTTTGGACATTGTTAATTGCTATAGACAGACTCTATGGCTCGTTGGTTAGGCTACGACTCTTAGTGAGGCCTGTAGTTCTTCAAAATCAACAAAATCTAAAACTGCCCTCAAATCAAGCCAACCTTTATTTTCTGCAAGAATAAACACAAAAACAAATAAAAAATATAAAAAGTCACATTGAGAACACACAAAATTCAATGTTTTAGGCATCTAATGTGTTCTATTTTTGTAGCACATCAACACCCTCAACTTAGAATTATTATTTATTGTCAAGCAACAACTCAATCTAGATAGACAATAAGGCAATACATAGCAATGAACCCAGAGGCTTATACCATACTCAATTTCAGCTCAACTACCCATAATAGGTTCTTCAAAACATAATCATATAGTTACTAAGAAAACCACAACATGTTGATAGATTTGACAATCCAACTATGACAACTTAAGGGGTATCAACAACCCACATTCACTGAACAAGTCCAATGCTCACCATGTAATGCAAATGCCATCACAGAAAAGAGCTCCCTTTTTAACACTCAAAATGCTTTCAAAAGTTACTCATGGGACTGTGCAAGCATACTCATTCTCACAAATGAGATTCATGCATGATAACAAATACCGTAGGCTTGCCCAAATACTCACAACCCGAAATATTGAATAATTGCATAAGGATCACTTTACGACTTCCTAGGCATGTAATGTAGGCGCATAGGACTTTGGTGTGACATTTTGGACAATTAGTAACTATGGACCAACCTTGAACCTTGCCTTTGAACACTTACAACTTAACAACTGAACTATTATCAACTTGTTCTCCCTTATTTTTTATTTTCATGCTTTTTTGGGTATTTTCTCATCATTTTCAGCTTGTACCTTATTTTATAACTTAGCTCAAATTGTCAGAATTTTTTATTGAAAACTTTTAATTGCTACGGACTGCCTCTATGACTCATAGCTTAGATTATGACTCGTAGTGGGACCCATAGTTCCCAAGATCAACAAAATCTATAACTTTCCTAAAATCAAACCAACCTTTATTTTTTGCAAGAATAAACACAAAAATAGATAAAAAACATAAATAGTCATATTGAGAACACACAAAATCCCATGTTTTAGGTATCAAATGTGTTGTATTTTTGCAGCACATCAACACCCTTAACTTAGAATTGTTGTTTATAGCTAAGTAACGACGTAATCTAGATACACAATAAAGCAATACATAGCAATCAACCCACAGGCATATATCATACTCAATTTCAGCTCAGGTACCCATAATAGCTTCTTCAAAACATGATCATGTAGCTACTAAGTAGACCACAACATTTTGATACATTTGACAATCCTACTATGAAAAGTTAAGGGATATCAACAATGAAAATTCACTAAACAAGTCAAATGCTAACCATGCAATGCAAATGCCCTAACAGAAAAGAAGTCCATTTTTAACACACAAAATGCTTTTAAAATTTACTCATAGGACTGTGCAAGCATACTCACTCTAACAAATGAGATTTATGCATGATAACTAATACCGTAGGCTTGCTTATGTACTCATAACCTAGACTATTGATTAATTGGATGACAATCTCTTTACGACTTCCTAGGCATGTAATATAGGCTCATGGGGATTGGTGTGGCATTTTGGGCAATTAATGACTACCAGCCAACCTTGAACCTTGATTTTCAACACTTTCACCTTAACAATTGTACTATTATCTACTTATTCTCCCTTATTTTTTATTTTAAAGCTTTTTCGAGTATTTTCTCATCATTTTCAGCTTACGCCTTATTTTGTAACTCTACTTAAATTTTAGAATTTGTTTTTGAATAATGTTAATTGATATGGATAGCCTTTACGGCTTGTACCTTAGACTACGACTCATAGTGGGGCCTATAGTTATTCAAAAACAATAAAATCTACAACTTTCCCAAAATCAAGCCAACCTTTATTTTCTATAAGAATAAACACAAAAATAGATTAAAGAAACATAAAAAGTCGCATTTAGAACACACAAAATCTCATGTTTTAGGCATCAAATATGTTGTATTTTGGCAGCATATTGTCACGACCCAAGCATAGGGCCAAGATATGATTGGCAAGTAGAGAATCTGAAGAAACCCCAAATAAGCCTCGTAGCATATCATTACACATCCTTGGTCGCGGAAGTAGTGCAAAACAATGTACATAACATAAATAAAGGGAATTGGGATTATAGGAGAGACTCATATTTGAATAGCTTGAATATCATAAGTAAGTCAAAGCTCAAGCATAATACATAACTTGCCCAACAATACCTCTAACATAAGACTTAATAGAGGCCAAGAGAAGCAATAGGGCTCACCCTTATAGTAAAAGTATACCAAAAGAAGCATAGTCTTTAAAACATAGCCTAAGAACATTGATATTGCCCTCGCACATGAGGACTCAACAACTAGCTTGAATAGATACCACTAGCCATGTAAAGGAGGAGGATGACCAAATGGAGCTCCAGTTCATACATGGTAACATCATTTAGGCATAGAGTATGCGTTAGTACATTTGAATATACTAAGTATATCAGATTCAATGCAACAAGAATTAGGTATCTTGGTCAAAATTTACGATATTAAGCAATAGACATAATATACAATATGCCATATATGATAATTGCTTAAGTATAATTGCTTAAGTAAAACATGCTTAAGTAACTTATGCTTGTATGGGATATCATATGTGAAGAAGAGACCAAGATAGATTTCCAAATGTACAAACCTTTGCTAGATTAGTGATGATGTTGCCCCATCAGTTAGGTGGATGAGTACAAACCCTCATCTAGGTTGATGAGTACTAACCCTCATCTAGGTTAGTGATAATGCCACCGCATCACTTAGGTGGATGAGTTCTAACCCTCATCTAGATTGATGAGTACTAACCCCCATCTAGGTTAGTGATAATGTCGCCCTATCACTAAGTGGAGAAGTACAAACCCTTCACTAGGTTATCCGAGCGCTTAGACCCCTCCCCCCCGAATTGGGCATGGTGGTGCAGTTTACATAGGATTCATCATATGGTTTAATGCAACACGTCATATGGGAATAATCAAATACATAAGGTTATTTCATCATCATATATCATTCATATCATATCTCATGCTTAGGACGTTCAATTCCTCAAAAAACCATAACTAGACATTTTGTCAAAAACTTTGGGGGGAGTAGTGGGGGTAAAAGACCATGCAATTTAGAGATGAAATCATGCAAGAAAATCTACTGTAAAATTATCAATCAACACCTTGCAATACCCCTAAGACATTTAGATCAAAACCTCTCATAAAAACTTAGAATACATCCAAGATATACTGCTCACAACATAGCAAAATAGTCACAAATTTACATAGCTTTAACATAGTTCATACATATATTCATATTAGTAAACCCATTTGAAAACTAAATTTTAAATCATGTAATTTAGGAAAAATCAAGCTTAGGTATCATAGGTGAAAGGAACATATGAAAGAAACCCACACACAGTAGGTCTAGCATTGCTTGGAATTAAGATCGGGAAGAATGGAGGCCTGGAAATGATCTTTGAATCCAATCTTTTTCTTGGGTTTCCTTGAAATTGAATCGGGACTTGATGGAGGATTTTGAGATAATTGAGAGTGTATTTGAGATGAGAGTAATGAGTTTGGTCCTTTGAATCCTTGTTTAGGTATTTTAGGAAGGTTAAGATAGCATTGGAAGTCTAAAATGGGCATTAGAGTAATTAGCATTTACGAAAATGTCATTAGTGAACGAATGGAAAATTTGGCAAAGTGTTGCCCCATGGAAGGTCCCACGGGCTGTGTGGCACTCCATAGTCTGTGTGAAGTACCCTTTACAAGTTAATTAGTCTAAAAATTCAAGTTGGAAATTGATTGGAAAAAGACATCTCATCATGACCACGGAGGCCTCCACAGGTCATATGGACCCTCACGGCCCGTGTGGAGGCTCGTGGCACCATACTTGGTGCTGTAAAATGTTTCCCAGGCTCCACGCCAAGGGGAACGGGTCGTGTACCAAGCCATTGGTCATGATGAGGGGGCGTGGCTGTAACACCCCACACCTTACAATATTGGCACAATGCAAATGAAACATGACATGGTTTGGACAAATTAGTGCTAATTCTCAAAAGTGCTCAAATCTTGTGTTAATGGACTATATGTGCGTTTAGCACTTAAGAGGGACAAGTGAATACATATTTTGTTTTGAATTGATTAGATTATAGCCTTAAAATTAAGTGAGAGAAATGAGGTTCTTGTAGGACGTAGAAGCTAGAAGGTGAGTCACCTACTTGCTTAGCTTAAAATCGCTAGTTAAATGGAGATGAGGCTCGATATCGAAATTGTCCAAGTTCGATTATGAATAAAGTCTGTATTAAGGGTGTAACTTGGACCCATGTTTTAGAATCATAAATGGTATATATGTTTATCCCAAGAGAGATATTAAAAAGTGCCCAAAACTAAGTGAAAGTTGGAAAGTAGGCAGCCCAAGTCCATCAAGTTGGTGACCCATTTAGGCCCAAGTCTAGTGGCCAAGCTGCTGCATAAGAAGATTACTAATATGTGTCTTAATATGGTCAAAAACCAAGAGTAAGTCGGCCAAGCTAGGCCTTTAAAGAGAGATAAGAACAGCACAACTTCATTCAACATAGACAAGAACAAAAAATTTGCTTTCTTGGTGTTTGTTTGCTCTCATTTAAGAAGGTGAAAGACAAGCTTTACAACCTCACAAGGGTCTATAAAGAATCCCTAAATCTTTACTTTGAAGGTAAGTAAACTTATCTATAGACCTAGTATAGTTTGTTCATCAAAACCAAAGAGACAAGTTAATCTCACCTATGCTGGAATTTCTGGACAGATTGTATACTAAGGATTCTTGGGTACTTTTCTTGTTAGTTGAGAGGTTTTTATCTTGTTGGATGGCTTTATTATGTAGTAGTACTTAATTATGCAGCAAAATTTAGTTTCACAGAAGTGTAAAATGGATGATTAGCTACTTTTACAGTCCACAAAAGTGAGTCGTTATATGATATCTCAATTATGTGCTTCGTATGAACTTGTGGACTGTTGGAGCGCAAGTTGTTGCTTCACGTCCTTAATAATTGATTTGTTGCTGTTCTGAAACTGTTTCACACCTGGTTGTATATATATATATTGCTGGAACAGTTTGGTTAAAGTTGGAATAGGTTTGGAGTTGTCAACGTCGAAATGTAGTGAAGGAAGGTAACGTTATGCTGTTCGTTTTTAGATTGTATGGAATTGTGTGTGCTGTGATTCGTGGGCTGTTGTAAGGCTGTTATGGACTTAAAATAGGTTGTACAGGATTTGTGTATGCTAATGTGTATTAAAAAATATGATTAGGGGAGGAAAAGTTAAAGGAATACTCCCGGGTTTATAAACACCCGCTTGCTGCCCATGTATTATTTTCTTATGTGATTGGGATACCAAGGTGTGTCTATTGGCTATTATTGCTAGTTTTATCATCTATTATATTTTAGATAAGTATTTGGAGGGAGGGAAGGTTATCTTGAGGTAGTAACAAGGTCCGACGATGAGGTATGTAAGGTTATTTGATTTCGTACTTGGTACATAAAGGCATTCACCAACTCTGACACAACTATTAACCATGTATCCACTCTTCTACATGTTCATATGATTCCATACATAGTCACCTTTAAAACTATATATATGTTTAGATACCAAGTTACATGAGTTCTTGTTATGGAATAAAGTTCACAAGTTGTTCCAATTCATATGTATCTTATTATTTATGTATCGTACTCTTTTCATTGTAATGTTGTCTTGTGTGATTATCCACATGTCACATGTTACATATATAATCCTATAGCTCCAATATTATGGCCACCAAAAGAATCATCTCAAAGGTAATTAAAAGATACAGTATACAGTTTTGATGGGTGGTAGTTTGAGGGGCTTCAAGAAGAACCTAGCATAGGGACGATCCAAATATAGTATTACGGGTGGTAGCCCGAGGGGGTTCAGAAAGAACCTAGCATAGGGACGATCCCGATATAGTTTACCACT
>JAOTQJ010020915.1:0-16878 GCA_025642045.1 Solanum sejunctum | reverse complement strand
GAAGAGGAAGAGGAAGAGGAAGATATAGATAGTGACTAGTGCTTCCTTAGTTTTCCTTTTCAGTTTAGAATGTTCAAACATTAATAAGTAACTTTTGACATTTCTGATTGTATGTTATCAAGAACCATTCTCATCTGATAATTTTTTTTCATAAAGTATTCATTTTTGTATGTTTATTTTTTCAGTTCTCTTATTGTTCTTTACACTTTGCAGAAGTGTAACAAAAAACTAACTCTTACAAATTTTTTTTTTTAGTTATAAGTTCAAGAGTCTAGCTCCTTTGATTATTTTTCCAAGTATAAGCAAGCTAAGACTTTATAGATATGTGTTTCTTATTCCAACTGCAAGTATAAGCAAGCTGAGACTTCATAGGTATGTGTTTCTTGTTCCAACCTTTATTAAATATATTTTTAACTCTAATTGCATTTGTTCCTAATTTTGTCAAACTCGTAAATGTTGCAAATTTCAAATTCTTTCAAAGTGTTTCACTAATTTACTCACAACTCTTATATTATCATTGCCTGAATCTTTGATTGTATACTATCAGTTGCTCCCCCTTCCATTAAGAGGAAGTTTTTCCTTAACAAACTAATTGTGTAGTTGCATCATGCATTTTTGTGGACAGATTTTGGGATAGTTGTCATTACTTGTTCTTATTGTGTAGTTGCATCATGCATATTTGTGGACATATTTTGGGATAGTTGTCATTACTTGTTCTTTCTCATCACTTTCCTTGAGCATTAGACCAAGCAATGGAGCCATATTGCATCTGAAATTCATACCTGCAACATGAACCTTTTTCCTCTAATGACTGAAAATAAAATGGATACCTGTCTGTTAAGCTGTTGTTAGTCACATACCCACATCCTTCTGGTAAGTTAAGCTTCTAGAAATTGAACCAAGAATCCCCTGTTTCAGCAATCACAGTTGTATTAGCTGAAAGCATCTTCTGTATATGTTGGAACAGAACATTGACCCGTAGAGGTTCATTAGGCTCCGACTATAGAGGAGATCCTTCAGGAACAAAGATCATACAATAGTTTTCATAAGCAGTTCCATTTTTCAATATTTTCTTTGCTAGTTCAGAGAGGAAATCCTTCATTAAGACAACCAAAAGCTGGTCCATTGTCAATTACTACTCTATCAGGCTGCACAATTAATGCCTTCTCTCTCTTGATCAGAAGTGAGTACCCAACAGAACTGTAGTCATTAAAAATCGGACCAGCAAATAAGTAAGCATCAGTTAATTCAATAATTTTCGCACAATAGGATGTGCTTATTGCACCCCAATATGTGCCAATGAAGTGAGGGTGCTATTCTGCTACTAGCCCTTTTGCTGATGGCATCGTTGCCATGGCATGACCAGAAGAATCAGCAAGTTCAATAAATGTGTCCCAAGCCTTAGCTACTCTTATCTTTGGCCCTCCAAGCATGACTGGTTTTATTGCCTTGCTTAGAAAGGCCACTTCTGCATCCACTGTAGCTTCCAACCCCCTCTGGTTACTTAGTCTGTATTAGTAATAAGTTGTAATTGTTAGTTGAAAGAACATTTTGCATACAATAGTGACGAATCCAAGATTTATAATGTGCCAATTAAAATTGTTTTTTTTAAATTTATATCATAGATGTTGAACTCTCCTTGGTTTCTTCGTATGTTTACGTCTTCATATTTGAATCTCTTAGTAAAAATCCTGGTTCCACCATTGTCAATGAGTTCTTAAAAAATATCTCGCCTACCACAGTGATGAACCCAAGATTTAAATTTAGTAAATTTCTTTTCACACACACATATACAGTCAGCTCTCTTGGCCTGATTATTTTACGAATTTTACTTAATTTGATTTTCTATTAGCAATAGTCTTAACATCATTGTTATATTTTTCTTTATAGATATCATGGCTCGAGGCAGAGGTCGAGGAGTCGTAAGTCGTGTAGGCAAGTCCTCGGATAGGAATAATTCTGCTATTGGTGCAAAAATCTCTACTATTCCAATTTCGACTATAATAAGTCCTCAACAAGGTGGTACAAGTTCCATTCCTAGCAGTACGCCAGTCACTCAAACATTTCTTCCTCCAGCCACTCAAATAGTTACTCCTAGCAGTACGCCAGTCGTTCAAATATATCCAATCAAAGTAGTACCCTAACTATCCCTGAGATATCTCCTGATACAGATAATCTTTATAATTCAATAGGTCTGGCTACATCTACTCAGTGCAACACAAGAGGTGAGGGTACATCTATTCAAAATAACCCTATTAGTGAAGGTGATTCAAGTAGTAGCCATGCACGAACCCTTATTACTCTGACTTTTGCACGGTTAGTCCATATTTTTGCTATTATTTTTATATATTATTTATTATTTATGATATGATATTAGTGTATAAGATTGACAATTTATATAGGTTGGAACCTTCCAGGACATGCTCTAGTTTAATATACGAGTCATTTAAAAATGAAGTTGATCCTAATGGAATCAATTGGAAAGGTGTCTCAAATGAAATAAGAGATGGATATTTTGGAGAATTCAAGGTATAACTTTTCATCGTAATTAAGTTAAAAATTATTCACTTTTATATAGGTAGGATGTTAATGTATTGCTTAATATGAAGATTTATTTCAGAAACATTTTCACTGAGACCCCTCCATCAGTGAAAATGCAATAAGAAGAAAATGGGATGTTAAGGCAACAACAAGGTACAGAGATTTCATTGCTAGAAGAAAAGCGAGCAAAGTTAAGTCATCCTATGTACCCGTAAATGTGTGGGAAAGTTAGATGCAACTTTGGGGAGATGCTAAGTGTGTTGAGAGGTCAAAAATCAACTCAGAATCTCTGTGGTGGAGGAGAAGTCGCTGCTGGAACTCACACTGGAGGGTCTATCACAATTGGAGAGCATCGAAAGAGACTTGTAAGTATATATTTTATGCACTATTCCTGTATCTGAACGTATAGGTTACTAATTGAAAGTAGTTGTTTCATTCTGTGATCTCAATATGAGAAAGAAACACGATGTATATATAACCTCATTGTGGTGTCAAAATGCAAAATTCTAACCCAAAACAACCAGATTTTGTCTTCTTTATATGGGGAATATTCAGATTCTATCTTCTTTCTATTATTTTTTTGTTAAGATATATCAATAAAATGTTGCCTGATTTTGATTTTGATCACACTGTTGGGAGAAGGTTGAATTCGAGTAGTGGGGCGAGGGCTGTTGTTTTGATGGTGGTTGATGCGTCTGATTTCGATGGGTCATTTCCTAGGTGGTTGATACTAACTCTCCTATATACTGCTTAAAATATGTAATTGTACTGTGAAAGCTTTCTTTTTTATTACACTTTACTTTCAATTTTGAGTATTGTTGACCTTGCTAATCTTTTTTTGGAGAAATCTACTGCTATCATGTAGAAAAAACTGATATAAATTATATGGGTATAGGCTGTAGAAATAGGTCGAGATCCAACACCAGGTGAGTTACATTTGCACATTCATACACATGATCATGACGGAAATTGTGGAGCGCTCCTGAATTATCCATGTAAGTTTCAAATGTTATAACTTTATTGTCTTTATGTTTTAAAATCTTAAAGGTTTAATTGCTAGGCGTGCCAACTATATAGAGGTTTTTTTACCTTCCTTATTAATGGGAAGTTGTTATATTATATTAATGAGTTAGTATGAATCCAACTCTGTTAGCTTACTAGAATTAAATGATTGTAATTGAAATAGTGAATATGATGGCAAGCAGATTAGTATGAATCCAACTCTGTTGGTTGAGATGTCGTTGGACTGTTCATGGATTTCTTAGTTGGAATGTTGTAAGATGTGTAGTTTGAGATGCTACACTGGACATATATTTCTTTTAAGGTGTTAAACTTCTATTAAATCAAAGATAATTTATTTTGTTTCAAAGAATCTTCGAGTTACCTTTGATACAATACATATTACTTTTACTATTTATTACAGGAAAAATATGAAGAAATACTACAGGAAAAAACACAATCTCAGACAGATGTTGATCAATGCGACACATATTATGAAGCTGCGGGAGGAGAAAAGAGGAAAAATAAATATGGTCTTGGATCTGAAGCAAAAAATTACTATGGTTCAAAATTTTCTGCCTCTTCGGAAGCTAATACTTCATCATCAACATCACCTTCAATTTCTCAATCAGCACCACTAACAAATATGTCTCAGTTTATGAACCAACTGATTCCTGCACTTACTGATCACTTTCTTCCTATAGTAATTCAGCAGATACATGAAGTAATTTCTTCGTCACCTACTAATGATCCATCAGTTGTGACACCTACAGTGCCTCCTGCTACTACAAATGCTGGGGAGGTTGATCCTTTAGCTTCAGATGATGATCATAGCCCTTGACCCAATTTGCATTATAATTTTTTGATATTGTCCATTTTGAAAAGTATTAATTGTGTATCTGCAATACTTGATAGATGTGGATTCTTTTGATTTAAGAAATATCGGTAGATACTTGTGTTATTGATATTTTTTTTATATAATTATATCTTTATGTTATATGGATTTTGCTATCTATAGATTTTGATGTTCTATAATTATCATTTTATGCAATTGTTGATTATTTTAAGGGTGTTTTATGATTTGCATTTAATATTTTCAAAATGTATATTAAAAATTAATAAAAAATAAAACTTAGAAGGAAATTGTAAGCGACATATTTAGCGATGATTTGAATTGTAGTTAGAGATAACTTTTGCGACGAGTTGAGGAAAAGGATATTTGGTTGCCATGGAAGAGTGGTATGGACGTCAAAATGTTTTGCAACGGATTAGCGACAAATTGTCTGTTGCAAAATTATTCAAAAGACAAAATAAAAGTGTCAAAATAGCAACAATATAAATATAGCAATGAACTACTCATCGCTACAAATATAGCAACAAATATATTTCGTTGTTGGGACGTTGTTAGATTAGCAACGAAATTTATTCTTTTTTCGTTAAGTGATTAACAACGCACATAATAGTAACAAAAGTTAATTCGTCGGTAATTCATCGCTAATGTTGTCATCAACGTATATATGCAGGCTAGCGATGAATTTTCTGTGTCGCTGAACGCAATTGTTTTAGTAGTGCAAGTGCCACAGTACCATGGAGGTTGTAGGCGTTGTGGAAGATAATTTGACCTATGAAGAGGTCCCTGGTTGAGATATTGGATAGAGAAGTGAAAAGGTTGAGGAACAAAGATATAGCATATATCAAGATCCTTTGGAGAAATCAACAAGTTGAAAGTGCCACATGGGAAGTTGAAAGCGGACATGAGGAAGCGATGCCTATACCTCTTTCACTTTATTCAAGCCTAACATAATAAGTTAAGTCCCATCTATGATTTCAAGTCTTAAGTTTCAGCTCTTATGTCATTTTGTATGCATTCATGTTCATGGTATCAAACTTATGATGATTTTTGGTGTTCATGTTGAGACTTTTTGAAAATAATATTTAAATAAATTTATCGCATTCATTTTCGGCTGAAACTTCATAATTGCTTCTGTTATACATGTTTCTTTGACATTCGGGGAAGAATGCCCTAAGGGGAAGATATTAAAACGCCCCTCATGTGCTACGGAAAGCCCCATAATCGTAATTTTCGTATATATCACAATCCATGTGCGATTCCAAGAATCCAACTTCATATTCTTGATCAGGGGAAAAAATTGAGTGGGAAATAGGCATAACCCAGATTTTAGAAGACCTGTAGCGAAAAACAATTTTCGCTTATCTTCGATTTCTAGAGAGCCCGCGCACCCAGGCTGCGACATGCTTGGGGCACGCAATAGTGTTTTTGGTGAGGCACGCCTGGTCCGTGCGTCACGCCTAGGGCGTGGATTAGTCCAACATTTTCCTTGGTTTTTCTTATTTGCCCAAGGACATTGGGGTCATAGCCCTATGCCCATTTAAACGTGAAATCTCTCATACCTAGTCATTTTTCAACTCTATATCACTCAAAACTCTCTTCAAGACTTTACCAAATTTCTCATTCAAATTCAAGGATTTCAAGCTTAATTTTGGAACTCAAGAATTCAATCCAAGCTTCAAGTTTCCTTGAAACTCATCTCAAGAAAACCCAAGTTTGAGGTATATGGGTTTAATCCATTGGGTCCTTTCATCCATGGATCTCAACCTTCCCTTTTCACGAAAATTACATATTTTCAAGTTGTATTACCTATGGGTATCTGTTATTATGGATTATGAACATAAATCACCTTGGGATTTTACCAAGTAATGATTGATTATGCATGAATGTCTATTTCAAGTTTACTTCATGAATTTGATTATGTCTATTGAGACTACACATGTTTTGGGATATGAAACTATGAATTATCATGAGCTTTTGTAACGGATTTCAAGGTACCCTACATGAGGGTTTTACTACTTGTTGGCGGGTTGATTTGCATTGAGTTTACTCATCTTATTTCACTCTTGAATTGCATAATTTTAAATAATTATCATGAACCCACCAAGTGTTTGATAAAATGAGATGACAAGAATTCTCAAGTTATTGATGATCTATTACATGATATACAAATCAAGTGACTTCATGATGATTAAGGGCTTTCAAGTATGTATTGAATTCATGAAAAGTATCTATGATTTTACAAGCATAAAGTTAAGCCCTATTTCAAGATTTTTACCTCTTGTGAGCTATTCATGTTAAAGCAAGGGTTTATGTATGATTATGATCTACTCTCATGTTCAAGTTAGGCTCACTAGTAGAGGTCAAACATATTTAAGAGCTACTCATATCATGTTATCATGTTTCTTACAAGTTATTAAAGTCATTATTATTTCAAGTATTCTGTGGGACTTGATTTAGCACCAATTAAGGCTTAAGATGGGGGCTCGACTCAAGGGATCCTTATATAAAGTCTTTAGTCTTTAAACTATGTGCTACCATAGGATTATTTATTACCCTTGCTATATTAACAGATCCATCTAATGCAGTTTATCATGTTTATCATGTTTGCTTTGCCTTGGCAGGTAGACCACACTTCGCCTGGGGGGTGTCATGCTTAGTCACCTGAACCGAGAGGGTGTTAGGCCTCAGAATCCAAGTTGTTGCAGATTGGTCTATGTCGGTTGAGGTCACTTCCCACACTTGTATGCTATATATATATATGTTGTACAAGATGAATGATATAAAAGCATGTTTTATTATGAGCATTGATCATGCATGTCATATTGAGATTATATATATCCATTGCTTATGATTATGCATTTTGACTATATTGGCTTATGTCTTGTTGCATTGCATCCCACATGCTTAGTACATTCAAATGTACTGAGACATACTCTTTGGCTACATGATATTACCATGTAAGGATTAGAGCTTCTTTGATCATCCTCCACGTTGCTAGTTCGGTACTTTGGAGATAAGCTTTGGTGAGTCCTCAAGTCTGAGGACACTATCTACATTACTTTTGCTATTTTGAGACCTCATTATGTTGAACACTAGTCATTATGATGGTGAGCCCGAAAAGTGTCTTGATCCCCTCTCCTTTCCCAGTTAGAGGTGTTGTTGGATACTATGATGTATTTATACTATGAGCTTGACTCTTTTTATTCTCTTATGATTATCAAAGACTTCTCTTAGTCCCTATTCCCTTCTATTATATCTCTTGTTATTGTTTACTTTGCTTCCGCGACCAAGGATATGTGATTGATATGCTAAGAGGCTTATTTGAGGTCCCTTCAGATTTCCTATTCGCTGTGTCATATCTAGGACCTAGGCTTGGGTTGTGACAACTATGCATAGAACCACACAATTGCTTATACATAGAGGGGTTTGAGGCCCTCTGTGACTATAAGGGGTTCTAGGCTCCATTTGAGTACTACCTATATATTGAGGGGTTCGAGGCCCCGTTTGCCATTACTACCTTTATATCAGGGGTTTGAGGCCCCGCTTGTCTACTCGGGGTTCGAGGCCTCAATTGATTGTCAGACTAGTTGGCCCTGGATGACTTTCCTCTATCGGGTTAAAGGACGGGAGGAGTAGGGGTTTGAGGCCCCATTCTACTATTAGGGGTTCGAGGCTACCATTGTCTATTGGGGATTTGAGGCCTCAATTGTCTGTCAGGGGTTCGAGGCCCCATGTAGTATGGATTCTTAGACCTACACACCTTTGTACACACTGATTGTGCATGGATATACCCTCTAGGCTGATTAGGGCTCGGGGGCGTACAAGCATAAATATTAGGGCCTTACACTCACATGTAGTCCGAGCCCTTGGCTATGTGATACTGAAAGGTTGAGCTCCACTATGTTCTGGCAATTAGATTATCATTTGTTACCTGATTTTAGTTGTGGGGACATGATGGGATTTCTGTCATATTTACTATTAGCTGGGTTCCGATTTGCCACTATATTACAGTTCTCTATTATTTGAGAATTTTATACATTTACAGTTTTTACTTAGTCGGCCGATGATGTCTAATGGGTGCCTTTTATCAGTACTCAACCTCTATATTTCTGCATCTTCCCCTGGTGCAAGTCCAGGTAATAGCCGCAGTTGTAAAGTTAGGGTTTTAAGAGCATTCAGGAGACAATTAGTAAGCACTGACAACTCTAAACATGTCACGCCCCAGGAGGGTACCCCAGACATAACTAACACTCAGAGACTATTGCTAGCCCCCAAATGAATCACTTAGTCTTATTACATTCATTCAATTGACTCATTCAACTGAAGATAAAAAGAATAATCTATCTACTAGTGGGCTACAGACTATCAAAATCTATCATTCTGTCTATCACACGGGATAAAATAAAGAAACAGTCCCAAGATGAATAAGGAACAGAAAAACAACTCCAATGTCAAATATCAACTATTGGTATCTACGAAGCCTCTATATCTATTGTCTACAAAGGTATCTTGACAGGTCATGACTATCACAATCAAAGAAAATAATGAAATAAATGAAGGATAAAAATATGTCCCCTAAAAGCAAAGAAGGAATCACCACGTCTGGATCACGGAGCTCTAGACCTCAATGGTTCACCTGCTGAAGTCTCCTGTATTTAGAATCTGCATCATAAAACGATAGAGCGCCAAAAGGGCATTAGCACGTGGAATGTAATGTATGTAAAATGGGCTAAAGTAAACAATATCTATGACATCATATCATCAGTCACTCATCCTCAACTCAGAGTAAAGGACAGGACTCTATTACCTCGCTATCCATCAATACATCACATAATCATATCAACCTCAGAGTACTATCAACAAGGAACCTATCTAGGAGTTTCTATAATCAACAATCAGCACCTATGAGCTGGTGATGATACAATGAAGAGATATTATTGCCACATCCGTTCAGTACCTTGCTAGGGTAAAGAATGAGTCTATCGGGGATCCTAAAAGAAGTTTGTCAAATCCTCTGTGGGACAAAGGAAACATCCACTTTCACAGTCCAATCTTTACCTACGTTGGCCACATAGTTAATGGGTGCGAGTGGGACTTACTATTACCCATTTCGGTACTAATACTCCTCCCAGGACTCAATATGCTCATAAGTCTTTCAATACATCAAGAATTTTCATCCCTCAGCCTCTACGGGCAAGAACACTCACCTCATCTCTTCATCTATCATCTCAAAGAATAGGATTTATCCCTTCAATCTAAGATTCAACCCCATTCAACTCTAATAACACTAATTCCATCTATTTCATCCATCAATATACTTATCTCAGGACTCAGACTCCAACAACTATCATATTCAGACAATCAAGGCTCTAGACATTACCCTTCAGTTCATTCTCAAAGTCTTTAGCAGAGAATTCATTTAGGAAAAATGTAAAAGCACATAATTAATACATGTAAACCGTTCACAAGAACATGATGATTATCAATTTAACATAATTTAAAAGATTTAAAAATAACTTCAAGAATATTCAAGAATTTCAATCCAAGACCTATCAACTAACAATTTACAACTTAATCTAGGGGCATATGGAATAAAATTTCATATTTTGGGTAGCCTTTACATACCTGGAATGACAAATAATCAAGTTTTTTTCTCCAAGAATTCACACCAGAACTTGAAACCCTGCACTCTCTGCTCTTCTTTCTCTTAGGAACTCTCGTTAGACTTAGAAATATGGGTTTGTAAAACCCTTTCATAAGAATTTAATACTTAAAACACAATTTGGTATTAAAAATTATGTTTGGAATGACCAAAGTACCTTTTTTGTAATTAAAACAAAAGGTCTGAAAATACGTGCATTGGCATGGAGCAAACCAGTGCATTTTCTTTTTCGTAAATTTTCAAATCCCATCAAAAAATTAAAAAAAAGTGTTGATCGGCATATTGTTTGTGTCGCGCCGAGGATGCGGACAGACACTACCTCCGAATTAATTAGTAAAAATTATTTTTTGCTCCAGTTGCTCTTAAATCGGGTCAAGACCATTTTTTGACTTGATTTTTTATGCTGATCGTAAATCCGATCTTGAATTTCTTATCAGAGCTTTGAAAGATGCATTTTGCGCATGATTACATTTTAAAGGCATTTCAATAATTTCACGGGGTGTTACAAAATGCTCTACAATCTTCTTTCTTTTGGATGGCCGTCTTTTGAATCCAGACATTAGTCTTGTACAGTGTTGTGACTTGTATTTATGGGAGTATTCCTGGTTATATATATTATGTGTATGTGTGTGTGTGTGTGTGTATATATATATGTATATATGTACGAGTGTGTGTGGTGTCTATTGTAGCTTTATGTAGTTGACTTCCATGTTCTAGGTAGAATGTGTGGGTTATTCAGGTATATTTTTCTTGTTGTATGATTAGTGATTCAGGACATGTACCCTGAGGTTGAGTAATTTGCTTGCCTATAGGGACATCTAATAAGCGCCATCATGACCGAAACTAGATCATGAAAAGTTGGTATTAGAGCTTTAGGTTTAGTGGTCTCATCTGTACTAAGCTACATCTACTAGAGCCCTATGGATAGATGTGGAGATATCCGTGACTTATCTCTAGGAGGCTTTGGTACTTTTAGGAAACTTCATGTTTTTTATTCTCATTGTGAGATATTGTCAATGGTCCTTTGATTTTTGGGAATTTGACTTTGTTTGTCTCTCGTAGATATGTGTGTGGAGGTCAAACACTGGGCCAGGGTAGGGCTGTGCCATTAGTCCTAGATATGGAGCAGCTCCCGAGCTCGTTGAGCAGAGATCGGATGCCCTAGCTCCCCCACTGTTGGAGGCACCATCTCCTTTAGTAGCCTTTGTGGTCACACCAAAGGTGCAGGTGGATATTGGACAGTTCATAGTAGTGCTTGGAGTGCTATAGAAGGGTGTGGTGCTAGATCAGGCACCAATATAGCATGTTGCTCCAGAGGCTCTAGTAGAGTCTTATTGTTCCAGAACCAACAGTTACTTGGGTATTTTTTGAAGTTGACTTTGCCAAAGTTTTCAAAGGCTACGGGAAGAGTTTCTAACTGGATTATCATGACCCAAGCCTAGGGCTTAGAGGTGACCGGCGAATGGGAAACCCGAAGGAACCTCAAACAAGCCTCATAGCATATCATTAGACATCCTTGGTCGTGAAAGCTATTAAAATGACAATAAAAAATAAGCATAGACAAGGGGAAATTGGGACTAAGGGAACCTCTTTCATATCATAAGCAACAAGAGTTAATAGAGTCAAGGATAATAATATAGATATACCATATTTCCAACAACACCTCTACTATATAAAGATAAGAGCGAGGGCCAAGATAAAGCAACCAGGCTTGCCCTAATAGTCAAAATATAATCAAAAGAGAGAAAGTCCTAACACATAGCAAGAGATCATAAGTAACATCCCCCGACTGGAGGACTCACCAACAAGCTTAAGCAAAGTCGTAGTATCCACGTGGAGGAGGATGCTCAAGTGGGGTTTCGGTTCCTACATGGTGACATCATATAGGCATAGAGTATGCGTTAGTACGTTTGAATGTACTAAGTATGTGAGATACAATGCTAGCAAGGGATAGGCAACATAATCAAAATGCACAATCATAAGCAAATGATAGGTATAATGTCGATATGACATGCATGTTCAATGTTTAAGGTAAAAACATGCTTGTAAATCATGAATAAGGAATGCGAACTCAATATAGGAAAACACTAAAACCCCTTTGTACCAACCTTCATGAAATGGTCCAAATGACCCCCATTTCACCTTACGGTATAACCTTATTGGAGAGTATTATCAATTCCCCTACCATATGATATAGTCTTTTTGGTAGGTAGTATAAGACGTCTCCTACTTTACGATATCATCTTTTGGGTAGGAAACGTGATTCATCTATCTTAGCGCATGACTTTTTTCAATAGAATGTCCATACCTTACAATAAGATCTTTGCTGTGGGAACCTTTAGTCTTTTTACCTTACGGCATGGCCTTTTTGGTGGGATGTCTATACCTTATGATATAATCTTTTCGGTAGGCATAATTAGCTATTCTACCTTACTGCATAGCCTTTTTGGTAGGGTGTCCATACCTTACGATATGATCTTTTCAGTAGGAATCATTAGCCACTCTACCTTATGGCATGGCCTTTTTGATAAGAATCAT
Organism: Solanum sejunctum; assembly: GCA_025642045.1. Classification (NCBI taxonomy): domain Eukaryota; kingdom Viridiplantae; phylum Streptophyta; class Magnoliopsida; order Solanales; family Solanaceae; genus Solanum; species Solanum sejunctum. Next base: position 4,285 of record JAOTQJ010020915.1, on the reverse strand, counting down.
TAAACTAGCTCAGTCAACCATTACATTTCAATCATCAAGAAATAACTCCTCATTTTCCCAATAACACAGCAAACATAAGAACCCAACAATCTACATACAATCCCATAGGTACCTTCTCATGAAACAACTCATATAGACATATCTATCATCATCATGAAGTCATCATATAATCATCATAACACCATTTAACTGATAAGACATGCTTTGGACCTTTAATTTCTCAAGAAACCCTAGCCAGATATTTTATCAAAACACTTTGCGAGTGTATAATACTAGTATAAAACCATGAAATATAGAGATAAAATCATGCAAGAAAATCTATTGTAAAACCATAAATCAACACCTTGCAATACCCTTAAGCAATATACATCAAAACCCCTCATCAAATCTTACAATAGATAAAAGATTTATAGCTCAAAACATATCAAAACAGTCACAACTTTACATAGCTTTAACATAGTGTGCAGTGAATTTTATAATATTCAAGACCCATTTGTAAATCAACTTTAAATCATACAATTTGAATAAAAGGAGGCTTGGGTATCATGGGTGAAAAGAACCCATGAAAGAAATCCATATACCTTAGCTTTGGAGATGAACTTGAGAAAGATTGGAGATGAAGACTTGAAGCTTGAATGAAATCCTTGATGAAATCCTTAAGATTGGTCTTGAGTTTTAGGACTTGAATCTTGAGAGAAATACTAGTCTTAGTGTTTGAGTGAGTACTGGGAATTGTTTAGGATGATATGAGGGTGAAGTAAGGCCAAGTATAGGTACTTTCAATTATGGGAACCCTTAGGCCCAAGACTTGAAAGTCTTGGTCTGAAATAAAAAAATAGGACCAAAACTACATTGGTCCACATGGCGGAAGCGACGCGGATTACTCATTGGAATTTACAATTTTGCACAAACGAGTTCTAAGAAAATGGGCATAAATTCTTCATTCGAACTCAAAATGAGTGAAACCAAGTACGTTGGAAAGCTGATTCAAAGATCTTTAATTTGGTAGGTCGTGGGACACCAAGTTCTTTGTGTGCTAAGAGATATGCCTCTTTAAGGTTGACCCTCTTAAATTGCGTTATTTGTGATTTTCGAATTTTGATACGGTTACTCTAAAATCGAGGTTAGACCCTTCTCCCCCTAGTTTTGACCTTCTCAAGAAGAATATGAAGTCATGTTTTTGATATCATGTATGAATTTTGAGATATATAGAATTTAAAATTTTGGGCATTTGAAGGCACATTTTTGGGCACTTTTTTTTTGGGTCATTTCATTCATGTATGGATCAGTTACAGACATTAAGATTATTAGAGTCTTAGGGTGCAGAGTTTATTGCTTATTGGCTGGATGGGGCTGCCAGACAATGGTAGCGGATTTACAAAGACACCAAATTGGCAGATGCTATGCTAGTGACTTAGGCAGAGCTTACACAGGCCTTTATGACTAGGTTTGTGCCTAAGAGTTTCAGAGATAAACATTGGGATCAGTTTGTCTAGTTGGAGCAGGGGCAGATGATAGTGACATACTATGAGGCTAGATTCCAAGAGCCCTTCCAGTATGCTACAACTATCTTGCCTACTAAGGAGGAGAGGATTTGTTACTTTGTGCGGGGACTAAGACCACAGTAGAGGAGGCGTACACATGTCCTGGTGACCTCAGGTAGGCCTTATCTTGATATTATTGACCATGCTCGCTCTCTAGAGAAATTTAGTATTAAGGCCCAAGGAGGCATCGACAAGCATATTAGGGATGAGGGAGAGTTTAGTAGGTTTCAATCAGGTCTCAAGGTGCCAAGTGATAGGCCTTTGAGTAGGGATCAGCAGGGTCAGACTAGTCAGCCATTCCCGGCATTATTGCAGGCTTCTGAGGGTAGCCGTCAAGGCTTGGGTATATCTAGTCAGGGTGGTTCTTGTTTTCTGTGGGGGTGTAGATAGAGAGAGAGTGACATTGCTTCATCAGGGTCAGTTGGGTCATTCTTTATAGGTAGTCAAACTTCTAGGGCATCTAGATTAAGGTAGTATGATCTTAATTGTAGAGACAAGGCTACTTTGGGTTGTTTTGGATGTGGTACACTAGGTCATTGACTCAGAGATTTTCCATAATGCAGAGCAACGTATATAGCCTCACAGGCTATCAGATTAGCTCCCTTACTAGTTGACAGAGTCAGGGTGTCACGACCCGAACCTAGGGCCTAGGAGTGACAAGGTGAATGGGAACCAAGAGTCCCCAAACAAGCCTCATAGCATCAATTCACTCATCATTAATTTGGAAGCGCATATATATATAGTAAACTCATAGTTCTAAAGGATGGGAAAGCATGACTCATGCTATGGGGATGTTATAGGGATAAGGGATTAATATAGATTCACATAGCACATAAATACTAAGGGGCAGGTAGGTAGGACTCACTCTATGGGGGTAATACGAGTCTTAGGATCTTCCACATCATAGCATGAATCCATAACATAAGCTCATAATCAATCTATAATGACCATTGCCATTAAATATCCATATCCATAATTATAATGTTCAAATACAACACTTGGCATATAAACATAAAAGAGTCTACAAGATGTCCAACAAGCCTTTAATCATAAGATAGGATAGGGGCCAAGACATGTCCCAGGCTTACCCTCAAAGTAAACAATATAAACTAAGCAACATAGGTAGAGGAAAGGTGGGTTGGCCTTAGAAGATATGCCTTACCACAACAAGCCAGTCTCAAGATCCAAGATAGATATCGTACAGTGGGTGATCGTACTCTTAAGTCCCTACATGGTTAGATCATATAGGAAAAATTATGTGTTAGAATATTTGAATGTACTAAATATGCGGGCATGCAATGCATATGAACTCATTAGACCTACATTCAATGTTAGATGACAAAGACACATATATAGAAAGAGTCATGTAATCAAGAGAATAGTATAGCAATATGACATGAGATGCATGATGCATAAATGCGACAATACTTCATATATATTGAGGATGGGACTGTAGCCAACATTTGACCAAGTGCACTATAACTTAAAACTTTGTCGTCTACTCCATAACGGATAAATAGGTGACCTAGTTGCCAAAGGTAGATCCATAATCATTATTTCCCCTTGGGTCATAATCATACCTATGCTAAGCACATAGTTCAAGAGAAAGGAATATGGACCTTTAGGGATGGCCCGCCCTGCCTCTGATCCCATTGGTGCTAGGTCATCATCCCACTAAAATACATATATATACATTCTTGTAAAAGAGACATAAGACTTTCAAAGCTTTTACATACATTATTAGGCTTAAATTCCAAATCTCATTCATCATAATCATGCATAAAAGGCTAAAAAGCCAAAACATTCTTCATGTAATACTTTTCATGCATATAAATACCTCCTTTGGAGCACCTTCTTGAGAAGTGAATATGGACCTTTTGGGATAGCCCACCCCGCCTCAAACCTCAATCAATGCTCCCTAAACATAGCGGTGTAAACACCCATAATTGCTTAAAGATCCATAATCTTCGATATTTTTGTGATCACATTCTTGTCATAATCATAATCTTATCAAAATCACATGCACAAACATAATTGCGCTTAACCCACTGCATAATTTTCATAAAATCCAATGTACATGAATGAATATACTATGAAATGATAAGAATATCATGAGTAATATAGATTTAAACATAAATCAACAATATATTATAATATTCAAGTAAAAGCATAAGTAAAATTTACATTTGAATCATAATAAAGGTCATCAATGTACAAATCAAGCTTTATAGGGGACATGCACTTTCAGAACTTCAACGCAAAACCATCATATTAGGGCTCAAATAAACTTGAAATCAATAAATAAACATAGTTTATACATCAATTGAATTTATTAAATCATAATATTGAAAATCCATATTTAAAGTGTCATGCCCCAAAGTCCCGTAGGGCGGACCGACATCCGTTGCCGATAAGGCTCGGAAGAACCAACCTATAACTATATATGTTCTATACATATTATAAGTATTTTCTACATTTGACATTCCAATAAGCAAATAAAAAGTGATAACAAGCCATAAGGAAATGCATAAGACTAGTCCAGTGGGGCCACGCTGTCTAAAATGCGAGACATGACTTCATTGCGCTTTATATAGTTTACAAAGACTCTAAATAAAGAAAATAATCTAACACTAGTCGGGACAGGCCCTGCCTCAACAAACTGTCCAATAAAAACATGTAATCTCTAGACATGTACAAAGCCCCGAAGCAACCTGGAGCTTGATGACAGCAGCTGAATATCC
>JAOTQJ010020905.1:0-16878 GCA_025642045.1 Solanum sejunctum | reverse complement strand
GTAGCGGTAAGGTCTGCGTACAAGCTACCCTCCCCAGACCCCACTGGTGGGACATCACTGGGTATGTTGTTGTTGTTTTTTGGGGTCTTTTCAATATCTGCCCCTTAGGAACATTCTTCCCCGAATGTGAAAGAGATGTATAAGACAAGAGCAATAATGAAAAAATCAACCCCAATAAGAATGCAACATTACATTTAAGCACCATTTTAAAACCACAATATAAGTGTAAAATCATTATAAATTTGTCAACTTAAATATGAATGCATATGAATGACATAGGCGCTGAAACATAATACTTGAAATCACATAGGGGGATTAGAGTTAGTACCTTAAGCTTGAGTGCAGTGGAAGAGATAATGATACCATTTTTTCATGTTCGCTGCGGCTTCCCACGTAGCACTTTTGACTAGTTGGTTCCTACAAAGGACCTTAATGGATGCCACCTCCTTATTCCTCAATCTCATCACTTGCCTATCCAAAATCTGAACTAGAACCTCCCCATAAGTCAAGTTATCCTAACAACACTCACAACATCAAGCGACACAACAACATTAGGGTCACCAACACATTTTCTTAATATAGAGACATGGAACACCAGATGAACCAAATTCATTTCAATAGGCAACTTCAACTCATAAGATACCTTGACAACATTCTTTATCACCTCATAAAGACCAAAATACCTTGGACTCAACTTTTCCTTTTTACCAAAATGGACCACACCTTTCATTGAAGAAACTTTCAAATAGACCCCATCACCCACTTTGAATTCAAGGTCTTTTCTTCTCACACCAGCATAGGATTTTTGATGACTTTGGGATATTTTCAACCTTTCCCTAATCATCCTAACCTTCTCAAGAGCATCCATAACTAGATCTGGTCCCAACAAAGCTATCTCACCAACTTCAAACCAACCAACTGGTGATCTACAACGTCTCTCATAAAGAGCCTCAAAAGGAGCCATACCGATGCTAGAGTGATAGCTATTGCTATAGGCAAACTCAATCAATCAAAGATGGTCATCCCAACTACCCCTCAACTCCAATACATATGCCCTAAGTATATCCTCAAGTATTTTGAATTGTGCTTTTGGCTTGGCCATCCATTTGAGGGTGAAAAGCCGTACCAAGGTAAACTTTTATACCAAGACCCCTTTGAAAAGACCTCCAAAAGTATGAAGTGAATTGTGCATCACGGTCTGATATGATGGACAAAGGAACCCATGTAATCTCACTAACCCATGGATGTATATCTTGCATACTCTTCAGCCCCATATGTGGTCTTAACTAATAGAAAGTGAGCCGATTTCGTCATATTATCGACGATAACCCAAATGGAATCAAAACATTTTCTAGTCTTAGGAAACCTAACCACAAAATTCATATTAATCACCTCCCACTTCGAAGTAGGAATCTATATGTCTTGGGTTAGGCCACCCGGCCTTTGATGTTCGACTTTGACTTGTTGACAACTATGGCAATCGAAAATAAATTTGGCAATGTCCCTCTTCATGCCTCCTCACCAATACACATCCCTCAAGTTTCTATACATTTTGGTGGAACCAGGGTGGATAGAATAAGAAGCATTATGGACCTCATCAAGGATCTTCTCCCTTAAACCATCAACATAAGGCACATACAACCTACCTTGGTACCTAAGGGCACCATCTCCCTATTTAGAGAAAACCTCTACTTTGCTCTCTTTCACTAAGGCCTTCAATTCAAGCAAGGAGATGTCAAGATATTATTTTGCTATCACCTCATCAACCAATGAAGACTTAGACCCATCAACAACAACAACACCATCAACACCAATCTCTTCCAACCTAACCTCCAATCTAGCCAATTGATGCACCTCCCTAGCCATTTTCTTACCACCACTATCAATATGAGCTAGGCTACCCCTGGATACCCGAATCAAAACATCCACCATAACATTTGCCTTACTAGGATGGTAATGCATACTTATGTCGTAGTCCTCAAGAAGTTCTAACCATCTCCTTTGCCTCAAGTTGAGATCTTTTTGAGTGAAGACATATTAGAGGCTCTTGTTATTGGTGAACACATCAACATGCACTCCATGCAAGTAGTGACGCCAAATCTTTAATGCAAACACAATGGCGGCTAACTCTAGATCATGGGTAGGATAGTTCCTTTCATACACCTTGAGTTGTCCAGAAGCATAAGCTTTGACCTTACCATTTTGCATCAACACACAACCCAAACCAACCCAGGAAGCATCACAATACACCACAAATTCGTTAATCCCATTCTATATTGACTATATAGGAGCGGACACAAGCTTATCTTTCAATGTTTGGAAGCTCCTCTCACACTCATCGGTCCACAAGAACTTAACCTTCTTTTGAGACAATTTTGTCATGGATGAAGCAATAGCGGAGAACCCATTCACAAACCTTCTATAATAAATCACTAGGCCCAAGAAGCTCCTAATATCTGATGGGGTCAATGGTCTAGTCCAATTTCTAATCACCTCAGTTTTCTTTGGATCCATCTTAACATAATCCCTCGACACCACATGACCCATGAATGCAACTTCCCTCAACCAAAATTCACAATTTTCATATTTGGCATAAAATTTCTCCTCCCTCAATATTCGCAAAACAACCCTCAAATGCCCCATATGCTCTTCCTTACTATATGAATAGATCAATATATCATCAATGAAGACCATAACAAAGAAATTAAGGTAAGTTTTTGAAAACCTTATTCATAATGTCTAGAAGATGGCTGGTGCATTGGTCAACCCAAAAGACATCATAACAATCTCATAATGTCCATATCTAGTTTGGAAAGCTATTTTGGGAATATCACATTCCATCACCCTCACTTGATGATACCTAGACCGAAAATAAATCTTAGAGAAATAGTAAGCCCATACAATTGGTCAAATAAATCATTAATTCTTGAAAGAGGATATCTATTATTTATAGTGGCTCTATTGAGTTGCCGATAATCAATGCACATTCTAAGTGACCCATCCTTCTTCTTTACAAACAACATCAGTGCACCCCAAGGTGATTGGCTAGGTCTAGTAAACTCCTTCTCCAACAAATCGTTCAATTGTTCCTTTAACTTCTTCAACTCCCCAGGGGTATATGGAAGGAGGGATGGAGATAGGTTAAGTATCGGGGAGGAGCTCTATATAAAAATTTATTTCCCTTTCGGAAGGAACACTACGAAGGTCATTTGGGAAGATATCAAGAAACTCATTTACAACCTGAACTGACTCTATGGAAGCGACTTTTGACTCAATATCTTTAATCCTCACTAGATGGTAAAGCAACCCCTTATAGATCAAGTTATGGGGTTTAATGCAAGAAATGAATCTACGCTTGACCACCACATGATGACTCTCCCACTCAAGGATGGGCTCATTAGGGAACTAAACTTGACCCTACGGGTTCTACAATTAATAGAAGCATAGTAGGCATGCAACCAATCCATCCCTAGAATAGCATCAAAATCTACCATGTCTAATTCAACAAGATCACAAGGCAACAACTTATGCAAAATGCAAATAAAACAACTTTTATAAACATTCCTAGCGACAATAAAGGCAAGGATAGGAGTAGACACCTCATATGACTCATGCAACAACTCGGGGTCAACATAGATTGGCAACAAATGGGGTAATAAAAGAAAGAGTGGCACCCAGATCAATCAAAACATATTCATAAAAGTCAAAGATTTCCTACATGGTAACATCATAAAGGCATATAGTATGCATTAGTACGTTTGAATGTATTAAGTATGCAGGGTGTAATGCATGTAACTTACCAAAACCTGCATATCGACATTAGATGACAAGACACATACTATAGAAAATGTTGAATATCGAAGAATGTAATATACAAGATGCTATGAAAGTCATGATGCATTAAATGCTAATAATATGCTTATATATATTGGGGATGTGACCTCAACCGACATAAGTAAGACCAAGCGGGCTATTACTTGGAATCTTGACGAAATCCCCTTATCGGTAAAGAGGTGATCTACTTGCGAAGGGTAGACCAAACTTGACCTTACGTGACAACTCCCTCTTTGTATGAACTAACCTTCCTTACAACACAACGCCCTCTTCGGATTGGATTTTCACAAATTACAATTCAAACTATTCCTTCTCCTTACGAGACAACTCCCTCTTTAGATTGGAAACCTATGCTAGGCACATAGTTCAAGGAAAGGGAGAGGGCCTTTGGGGATAGCCCTAATTCCCCCAAATCCATTAGTACTAAGTCATCATCCCACAAGAATAATATATGTATACATATGTATATATACATACTTTCAAATGACTTAAATCATTTCCGAAATCATCTCAATGCATTCTTAGGCTTAAAGGCCAAAACATAATTTCATAGTCTTTATACTCATACATAGGAATAGCCATTCATATAAAAAATTGTGCAAGCACTCAAAATTCTCAAAGAGCTAAAATTAAAGACATATATGTGATCACAATATTGCTATAACCAATATTTTATCAAAACTCGTATTATAGAACATAATTAGGCTTAACCCATAACATAGTTTCTCAAAAAAATCCATGTACACGAATGCATATGCTATGGACAATGAAAGAATGACATGGGTAATTAGGATTTATTCTAAAATCAATAATATAATATAAAATACAATCGAAAAAATAATTAAATCCATATTTAAATTCATAGTGTAATCACCCATGCATTTATAAGTCTTAAAGGGGATGTTCATACTTTAAATTTCATAAAACCCAAAGAAAATCCTCATGTAATAGTTCACATCACATTAAAATCATCAAATAAACACTACCCATGCATAGTTAAAATTTTAGGATTCATAATCTTCCAAACCCCGATTTAAAGTAAACTAGAAATCTATGAGATCGCTTAAAAATAATTTTGGGTCTCCTTAATTAAAAAAAAGTCAACGATTAACCCACATACCTTAGACCTTGAGTTCATTGGAATTGAGTTTGGGAAGAATGGAATCTTCGAAGTGGATCTTGGAATCCTTTCTTGTTCTTGGGTGTCCTTGAAATTGAATTAGAGCTTGATGGAAGCTTTTGAGAGGATTTAGGAGTATGATTGAGATGAGAGTAGTGAGTTTTATTCTTTAGAATATTGGTTAGGTCTTTTAGGAAGGTTAAGATAGCATTAGAAGTCTAAAAAGGGTATTAGAGAAATTAGCATTTATGAAAATGCCATTAGTGAACGGATGGAAGATTTGGCAAAGTGTTGCTCCATGGAATGTCCCACAAGTCATGTAGCCACTCCATGGGTCGTGTGGAGTGCTTAGGTGCTTAGTCCAAAAATTAAAGTTGGAAATCGTTTGGAACAAGACATCTCATCATGACCATGGAGGCCTCCATGGGTCATGTGGAGGCTCACGGCCCGTGTAGAGACTCGCGACACCATACTTGGTGCTGGACAATGTTACCCAGGCTCCACGCCAAGGAGAATGGGTTGTGCCCCATGCCACGGGTCATGGTCATAGGCGTGTCACAACACTTAGCATGAAAAACTCCCCCAAACACCCACTATTCCTCTCTTGTACTCACCCCACGACCAGCCGCACGGCCCGTGCCACTGGTCGTTCCCCATACCTTAGGCCAAAAATGGCCTTTTCCAACTCAAAACACCTCACATGCCCCGTACAAGATGCCACTACCCGTATAGGTGCCCATAGGGCTTCACTGCATGGGAGGGTCTTACAGAAATGGTCATAACTCCTTCAGTTGAGCTCAAAATGAGGTGAAACCGAGTGATTAGAAAGCTAACTCAAAGGGCTTTCATTTAACATGTTGTGGGCCACCCAGTTCTAATTATGCTAAAATGTATGCTTGTTTAAAGTTGATCCTTCTACCAGTACGTGTGTCGAACTTAGCCAACAAAAATCCTTTGGAACTTGGCTTGTCGTAAGGGCCCATGACAACCTTAAATAACATACATAAGCTTGGAAATTCTGGGTCCTTACATCATCTCACCCGTGGGAACATTCATTCTCGAATGTGGAAGAACAAATCTTGAAAGACTTGACTTAGAATACAAAACCTCCAACCATATTACCATTGCATAGTTTACTAGTTGAAGATCATAAAGTAGTTAAAACTCATGCTAAAAATGTATTCAATTCATTTCAAACATAATTTATATCATTTCAATGCACATGCAAGCATGTCATGCCATGAGACTCAAGAATTGAAATGGTCAGGACTGCTTGGGAAAAGAAAGAACCTAGTGCCTTATGCTTAGGTAGATTGGGAAAGATAGGGATGTCGCCTAAAAGAGATTACTTTAGCTTCTCCAATGGTACTTTTAACTTGTCGTTTTCCCTAATGGGTCTTGACGAATGCTACATCTTTATCAATTATCTTTTCCACCCTTTCCATCCAATACCTCCATCGGGACCTTCTTCTAAGTCAATATATCCTCCACAACACCCACAACCTCAAAGAGTTATATAGCATTAGAGTCACCAACCTACCCCTCAACCTAGAAGCATGAAGAACTGGACAAATCACTGCCTAATCCATAGAAAGTTCCCATACTTATGCAATCTTACTAACCTCCCTCTACATTTTTTAAGGACTCACAACCCTAAACTCAATTGTCAACCTTAAACACGCTTAGTCCACTTGGTACCCTAAACTACCATCTCTCCCTTGGGAGACAACCTCCACTCTACCATCCTTTCACCCAAAACTTCCAACTTTAATAAGGTGGAATCAAAGCCTTGCTTAAACTAGACCTCCTCAACCAAAGAAGAGTTGGAACCACCAAGAACTCTATATTACCATTCTCAACTTTCCTCAACCTAACTTCCAATCTAACTAACCGCGGGATCCTACTAGTCACCTCTTTACCACCATTTTCCACATATGCTAGGCTACCCCTAGGCACCCCACTTAGAGCATCAAACATAACATTATCCTCAATGGGGAAATGTTAGTTGCGAAAAGGTGATCCCGATAAAATCTCCTCATCGGTAAAGAGGTGATCTACTTGCGAAGGGTAGACCATACTTCATCTTATGGGACAACTCCCTCTTTAAATGAAGTGAACTTCCTTATGGGACAACTCCTATTTGAATAGGATTTTCATAAATCACAATTCAAATCATTCCTTCTTCTTACGGGACAACTCCCTCTTTAGATCGGAAACATATGCTAGGCACATAGTTCAAGGAAAGGGAGAGGCCCCTAGGGGATATCCCTAACACCTCCAACCTATGGTTCTAAGTCTTCATCCCACAAGAATAAATATAAGTATACATATATATATATATACACACTTTCAAACAATGCAAATCATTTTCGAAACCATCTCAATGCGTTCTTAGGCTTAAAGGCTAAAACATAATTTCACATTCTTTATTCTCATGCATAGGAATATCCCATTCATATACAAAATGGTACAAGCACCCAAAATGCTCAAAGAGCTAAAATTAAAGACATATATGTGATCACAATATTTCCATAACCAATATTTTGTCGAAACTGGTATATAGGACATATTTTAGATTAACCCATGACATAATTTCTCAAAATAATCCATGTACATAAATGCATATGCTATGGACAATGAGAGAATGACATGGGTAATTAGGATTTATTGTAAAATCAATAATATAATATGAAATTCAATCGAAAACATAATTAAATCCATATTTAAATTCATAGTGTAATCACCCATGCATTTAGAAGTCTTAAAGGGGACATTCATACTTGAAGTTCCATAAATTCCAGAGATAATCCTCATGTAATAGTTTAAATCACGTTAAAATCATCAAATAAACACTACCTATGCATAGTTAAAATTTTAGGATTCATAATCTTCAAAACTCCAATTTAAGGTAAACTAGAAATCCATGAGAGTGCTTAAAAATAATTTTGGGTCTCCATGATTGAAGAAAACTCAAGGATCAACCCACATACCTTTGACCTTGAGTTCCTTGGAATTGAGTTTGGGAAGAATGGAAGCTTGGAAGTGGGTCTTGGAATGCAAACTTGTTCTTGGGTTTCCTTGAAATTGAATTGAAGCTTGATGGAGGCTTTTGAGAGGATTTAGGAGTGTGATTGAGATGAGAGTAGTGAATTTTATCCTTTGGAATATTTTTTAGGTCTTTTAGGAAGGATAAGATAGCATTGGAAGTCTAAAAAGGGCGTTAGAGTAATTAGCATTTATGAAAATGCCATTAGTGAACGGATGGAAGATTTGGCAAAGTATTGCTCCATGGAAGGTCCCATGGGTCATGTGGCACTCCACGGATCACGTCTCGTTATGACCACGGAGGCCTCCACGGGTTATGTGGAGCCTTACGACCAGTGTGGAGGCTCATAGCACCATACTTGGTGCTATAAAATGTTTCCCAGTCTCTACGCCAAGGAGTGCGGGTTGTGCCCCATCCCACGGGTCTTGGTGAGAGGCATGGTACAACACTTAGCATGAAAAACTCCCCCAAACGCCCACTATTCCTCCATTTTATTAACCCCATGACCAGCCACACAGCCAGTGGCAAGCCACACGGCCTATGCCAATGGTTTTGCCCCATGCCTTAGGTTGAAAATAGCCTTTTACAACTTAAGACACCTCCCACGACCCATACAAGACACCACTGCCCGTATAGGTGCCAGTGGGGCTTCACTGCACGGGAGGGTCTTACGAAAATGGTCATAACTCCTTCAGTTGAACTCAAAATAAAGTGAAACCAAGTGCGTTAGAAAGTTAACTCAAAGGGATTTCATTCAACATATTATGGGCTACCCAGTTCTAATTGTGCTAAAATGTATATTTGTTTAAAGTTGATCCTTCTACCTGTACTTATGTCAAACTTAGCCAACGAAAATCCTTTTGAACATGGCTTGTTGTAGGGGACCATCACAGCCTTAAATGACATATATAAGCAAGGAAATTCTAGGTCCTTACATATGGTATGCCATGGCATATGATGAGACATTGCCCGAGGAGATGTATAGTGATATAACACAATCTCCTATGTTAGCTATTGTGTCATTATCATTAGTTCCACAATTTGATAGGAGTCAACAAGCACCTACAAGTCATGGTAGATGTGTTAGAGGGGAAGCTAGCTCTAGCGAAGTCTAGAATCGCACTTACGCTATGGGGAGTTGGCAAAATTTGGAAGCTTCACCCAATATAGTTACAGGTATATTGTCCATATTTTCACATAATGTATGCAAATCAATTGACCCTAGTTCTACACTATCATACATTACCCCACTAGTTGCTAGCAAGCTTAGGAGAACACCTAAATTATTGTACAAACCATTTGAAGTGTCTACACCATTCGATGAATCTATTATGGCTAGAAGGGTTTATTATGACTATGTAGTAATTGTTTGTGACCTTGACACATTGGCTGACCTTATTGAGATAGTAACTATTTGTGACCTTAACACATTGGCTGACCTTATTGAGCTAGAAATTGTGTAATTCAATGTTATAATGGATATGGATTGGTTAGCTTCTTGCTATGCCACTATGGATTGTCGAACTAAGATAGTGTACTTCCACTTCCCAAATGAGCCAGTTCTTGAATGGGAAGGCAATATTGGAGCACCAAAGGGAAAGTTTGTCTCTTATTTTAAGGCAAAAAATGATATCTAAGGGATATATATGTAATTTAGTTAGAGTGAGGGATATGGAGGAAGAATCACCAACTCTTCAATAAGTTCCAGTAGTGAATGAATTTGTTGATGTGTTCCCTGAAGATCTCCTAGGCTTACCTCCAGAATGAGAAGTATATTTTGGGATTTACTTACTTCTAGGCACTCAACCTATTTCCATCCCTCCATATAGAATGGCCCCGACAGAATTGCGTGAATTAAAAGACCAATTACAAGGCTTATTGGAGAAGGGTTTTATAAGACCTACTATGTCCCCTTAGGGTACACCAGTGTTATTTGTACGTAAGAAGGATGACACCTTGAGAATGTGTATCAACTATCGATAATTGAATAGGGTGACAATGAAGAATAAATACCCCCTCCTTAGGATTGATGATTTATTTGATCAGTTAGAGGGTGTCAAATGATTTTCAAAAATTGATTTGCGATCAGGTTATCACCAAGTGAGGGTGAAGGAGAAAGATATACCCAAGACAACTTTCAGGAAATGCTATGATCACTTTGAATTTCTTGTTATGTCATTTGGGATAATGAATGCACCATCAATTTTTATGGATTTGATGAACACAGTATTCAACCCATTCTTGGATATACTTGTGATAGTATTTATAGAAGATATTTTAGTATATTCAAGGTCAGTAGACGACCATGCAAATCACTTATGATAGGTGTTACAAGTCCTTCGTGATAGACAATTGTATGCCAAGTTTTCTAAATGTAAAGTTTGGTTAAAATCAGTGGTATTCTTGGATCATATTATGTCTGATGAAGGAATAAGGGTTGACTCATAAAAGATAGAGGCTGTGAAAGATTAGCCAAGGCCAACAACACCCGTAGAAGTTCAGAGCTTCCTAGGGTTGGCAGGCTATTACAAAAGATTTATTGAAGGTTTTTCTTCTATTTCTGCACCTCTAACAAAGTAGACACATAAGGCAACTAAGTTCCAATGGAATGATGCATGTGAAATGAGCTTTCAAGAGTTGAAAAATAAGCTAACTTCTACACCTATGCTAGTACTTCTAGAAGGTACCGAGGGGTATGAATTGTATTGTGATGCTTTAAGAGTCGGCTTAGGGTATGTATTGAAACAACATGGTAGGGTAATTGCTTATGCCTCTAGACAACTATGACCACACAAGAAAAACTACGCAACATATGATTTTTAGCTTACAATAGTTATGTTTGCTCTAAAAATATGGCACCACTATCTGTAAAGAGTTCACGTTGACATATATACTGATCATAAAAGCTTGTAGTACATCTTTAAACAGAAAGACCTAAATTTAAGAGAGCAAAGATAGCTAAAGCTTATAAAGGATTATGACATTGATATATATATACCATTTAGAGAAGGCAAATGTGGTAGCCGATGCTCTGAGCGGAAAGGCAATCTTGAATATAGGCGATCAGACCATGGTAAGTCAAGGCATGGCTAAAGATGTATGTTAACTAGATAATTTGGGAGTTTGCCTTCTTGAAACTTTAAAGGAGGGGGCTGTTGTGAGACTGTTATAGCACTTAAACAAGTTGCGCATGATATGTATATAAGATTGTGTGTGAGGGTAAAAAGGTTGGAAGAATGTGCTCGGGTTGATAATTACACGTTTGCTGCCCATGTGTGGTTTTTTAATGAGACTGGGATGCCAACATGTATCTATTGGATGCTAATGCTAGTTTTATCACCTAATATAGTGTAGATAAATATGTGGAGGAAAGGAAGGCTACTTTGAGATAATAACAAGGTCATACAACGATGTATGTAAGGCTACTTAATTTTCTATTATTTGGCATGAAACATAGATCTCTCTATTGCACATAAAGGTAGTTACCAACTGCAACATAACTAATAACTGTGTCTCCATTCTTTCACATGTTCGTATGCTCTCATATATAGTCATCTTCAAATCTAAATACATACTTGGGTACCAAGATACATAGATAATCGTTGTTGAATAAAGTTCATGAATTGTTTCATCTTCTATGCATCTTATTATTTGTGTAATCTACTCTTTTCATTGCAACATTATTTTGTATAGTTCTTTACATGTCTCATGTTATATCTGCAGTCCTATAGCTCAAATATTATGACCACCAAAAGAATCATCTCAAAAGTAATTGAAAGATAAAGTAAAGTAAGTTGCTTATTAATGGGTGGTAGCCCCAGGGCTAGAAGAATCACCTAGCAGGGGCCGATCCCATTATGGGGGGGAGCTCAGGGGTGAAAGGAAAGATCCTAGCATTGGCTGATCTCGATATAGATTTGCGACTAATTAGCTATTCATTTGTATTACATATTGTGCACAGTAAGGTAAAGTAAAAAAAAAGGACATAAAGTACACGATTTCACAGTATTACTAAAGGTGGTCTCTTATCCTTACACAAGTACATAATTTTATTTGAGTTGTTACTTCATATACAGTATTTTCTACCTTACATATTTAGTACATTATTTCATACTAACATTCCTTACGAAGGACCTGTATTTCATGATATAGGTACAGGCATATTAGTAGATCTACCCAGTAGGTGTACAAGATATCCAACTACTTTTACCAAGCTCTAGATTGCTTTGGGGCTTTGTGTGTGCATCTAGAGCCTATATTTTTATATTGTATAGTTAGTTGAGGTGAGGCCTATCCCAACCCTTATCAGATACTTTTTCTTATCTAGAGGCTTTGTGGACTATGTAAGTTAAAGTGTAGTCATGTGTCATACTTTAGTTAACATGGCCCCAACGACCTAGTCATATGCATTTCCTTTTAGCTTGTTATTACTATGTACTTTCTGGAAAGCATGTTGAGTGTAGAAATTCCTTATAATATGTGTAGAAAGCGCATGGATACAGGTGGGTTCTCCCGATCCTTATCAGCAATGGGTGCTAGTCTGCCTTAACGGGACTTTGGGCGTAACAAAAGTGGTATCAGAGTGGCTTGGACTTTAAAGGTAGTTTGGTGGACCATTTCCACTTATTGAATTTGCTTATAATAATAACTATCACTCAAGTATCAAGATGACACCTTATGAAGCTTACATGGAAAGAAATGTAGGTTGCCAATTGGATAGTTTAAAATGGGTGAAACCACCTTGCTTGGGCCAGATCTAGTATAAGAAGACATGGAAAAAGTTAGGGTAATACAACAGTGGCTAGAAACAACCCAAAGTCATCACAAATCATATGTGTGTACTAGGAGGAAAGGACTAGAATTCACAGTAGAGGATTGGATATTTTTAACGGTGTCTTCAGTGAAAGGGGTTATGAGATTTAGTAAGAAAGAAAAATTAGGCCCACGTTACATAAGGCCATACAAAATTATTAAGCGGTTTGGGCAAAATGCATATGAACTAGAGCTACCCTAAGAGCTTTTAATGGTTAATCTAGTTTTCTATGTCTCAATGCTTCAAAAATGCATAGGTAACCCATCCTGTATCACTCCTATTGAAGATGTGCAGGTTACAAAAAATCTTACCTATGAAGAGGTACCTGTTGCTATTCTAGATCATCAAGTTACAAAGCTAAGGAGTAAATAAATAGCTTCAACAAAAGTACTTTGGATGAACCAACAGGTAGAAGAGATAACATGGGAGGCTGAGGAAGCGATAAAATCAAAATACCCTTACTTATTTGAAGCTAAAGAGGAAGTCCAACATGCAGAGTTGGGGAACTAATAGGTATATGTGATTGAATGTTTGTGTGTTGTCAAAAGTTTGTGTATGTAAAGGTTTAGGGTAGTATCTTTTGGTTCAACTAGTACACCAGTTATGCTTACAAATCTCATGAATAAGATCTTTTATTCCCTACACTAATAGGCTTATGATGGTTTTGGTGGTGATATGATTGTTTGTGTTCCCTAATGAGGTAGCTCATGCGAGTCTTTTTAGAGTAGTACTACAAAGTTTAAGTAAAATGGTTGGATGCTAAATAGGAGGAATGGGGATTTTAGTTGTAATAGGTCACCTTCCTAGGTTGTGTGATGCCAAGTGATAGTATTAAGGAAAACCTTCGTAAGATGAACGTGATTAGTGATTAGCCTAGACCTTGACTTCCTTGTATATTAGGAGTCTTTTGGGTTTAGCGGGCCATTATCTGAGCTTGTGAGTAGGTTCTCTTCTATCGCTCCTCCTATGACTTAGCTGACCCTAAGTAAGGATAATGTTATGACCGATGTTTTGGGTAAGCTGAGTTGATAGGTTTGGGAGTTGCTATCCCTTGTGTTGTTCCTTTTTCCTAGTAGGATTCATGTATGTATACCAGATAGTTGCATGAGTCTATTGTGGCTAATAGGCATCTATAAGGGTTTCCCCATGTTCTTGTTGCATAGAGTCTTGTCTTGTGATCTTGGTTGACCCTAGCTTGATAGGTTAGAGGTCTTGGGGTAGTTAGGCTACTTGCATATCATGCTTCCAATGAGTGTAGAACCCGTAAGGTTGTAATATGATGGTTGAGGATGGTCAATCTATTTGGTTAACTACAATGAGTTAGTCACTTCTCAAAGGTTTATTTGAGGTTTGGGCTTTGTCTCCAAGTAAGCATGAGGATAGGTGATATTCTTAAGTGCCTTTATGGACTAGGAATGAGCATTATTAGTATTGATGGAGTTGCTTGGTTGACTTATGAACCGGTGGTGTTTGTGATGAGGTATTGATTTGTTTAGAACTTGTGAATCATTTAGAGGTAGTATTACTAGTCTTGGAGGATGAGAGGTTGTTTGCTAAATATGATAGGTGTGAATTGTGTATAGTAAGAAGGTGGTTAGAATTCCCTATAGATTATGAATGAGTGAGCATTACTTTTCCTTGGTAAGGCTAATGTTGTGGTCGGTGCTCTAGGTAGCATAGCATGTGTTGTTGATGGTGGCAAAGAGGAGACTAGTAGGGTCCATTGGTTAGTTAGATTGAAATTTAGTTTGAGGAAGGTTGAGCATGGTGGTGTAGCATTCTTGATGGTTCCAATTCTTCTTTGGTGATGAGGTCTAGATTAGGTAAGGCCTTGATTTCGCCTTATTATAGTTGGAAATTTTGTGTGAGAAGATGATAGAATGCAAGTTTTATCCCAAGAGAGAGATGGTGGTTATGGTACCAAGTGGCTTAGGTGTATTTAAGATTAACAATTGAGTTTAGGATTATGAGTCCTTATAGAGTGTAGAGGGAGGTTGGTAAGGTTGCCTAAGTTTGGGAATTGCCTATGGTAGGGGTATGGTTTATCTGGTTCGTCATGCTTCTAGGTTGATAGGATGTGTTGGTGACTCTGTTTCTATGACACTCATTGAATTGTGGGCGATATGGAGGACAAATTGTCTTAGGGAAGGTCTCGGTGGAGGTGTTGGATGGGTGAGCGGAGAAGTTTATTAATGAGGATGTGATACTCATTAAGGCCCCCTTGAAGGGATCATCAAGTTAAAGGTGCCTCCAAGAAAGCCGATGCGGTCTCATGGGAGCGATCTTCATACCTCATTCACTATAATCAAGCCTAAGATAGTGATTAAGTCCTTTATGTGATTCCAAGACTTATGTTTCAGCCCCTATGTCATTCATACGGATCCACGTTTAAGTTGGCAAACTATGATGATTTTACACTTATGTTGGGATTTTGAAAATGGTGTTTCAAATGTAATGTTGCATTCTTGTTGGGGCTGATTTGTTCATGATCACTCCTCTCATGTACCTTTCTTTTACATTTGGGGACGAATATCTCCAAGGGAGAGATACTGAAACAACCCCAAAAGTGCCCGAAAATGTGCCTCAGAAATGTCCAGAGTTTTAATTTCCATATATCTCAAAATTCATGCATTATTTTAGAAATTCGACTTCATATTTGTGTTTGGAGGGTCAAAAT
Source organism: Solanum sejunctum (assembly GCA_025642045.1). NCBI lineage: Eukaryota > Viridiplantae > Streptophyta > Magnoliopsida > Solanales > Solanaceae > Solanum > Solanum sejunctum. The sequence goes on along the minus strand of JAOTQJ010020905.1, from coordinate 1,388 downwards.
TAGGGAGAGAAGGTTCTAAGCACAATTTTTGAGTGAACGATTCATAATTTCAAAATTCAAAGAGACACATTCCAGTGGCTTCTCAGCGTCTGGAGCACGTCATTTTCTGTCCAATTTTTAATTTTCGGTCCAAGACTTTTAAGTCTTGGGTCTAAGCCTTCCCATATGAGAAAACACCTATACTTAGCATTATTTCACCCTCTTATCACTCAAGACATTTTCCAAAACTCACTCAAACCCTTAGTCTTATTATTCTCTCAAGGTTCAAGTCTCAAACCCTCATACAGATTTCAAGGTTCTCCTTCAACCTTAAAGTCTCTGAAACTACCCCAAAAAGTGCCCGAAATCTTAATTTCCATACATCTCAAAGCCATGCATGATATCAAAAATTTGACTTCATATTTTTGTTCAGGTGGTCAAAATTAGGGAAAAAAGGGTCTAACCCTGATTTAAGAGCAAGCGAATAGCAATTTCAGTTTTCTAAAAAAACACTTATCTAGTGTCTGTCCATGATGATACTACGATGCGCCTTAATTACAGACATATGTTGATTTAGTATCTACAACAGGTATACGATGCAAACCTATTTAGTTTCTGCTCAGTTATTTTCTATATTGTCGAAGACTTTTGGGTCTTGGGCCTAAGTATTCCAAAACGTGCTTTTACCTATAGTAAGCCTTATTTTATCCTCATATCATCCTAAACATTCCCTAATATTCACCAACACACATAGCCATATTTTCACTCCCAAATTCAACTCTCAAACCCTCATCCTACGCGAAGGTTTTCCTTCAAGGATTTCATTCAAACTTCTAGTCTCTATTTCAAATCTTCTTCAAGAATCTCTCTAAAGTCAAGGTATATCGATTATTTTCATAGGTTTCTTTCATCCATGATATCCAAGACTCCTTTTACTCAAATTGCATGATTTGATATTGATTCGTAAATAGATCTTGCATATTATAAAATTCACTGCAAATTATGATAAAGGTATGTGAAATTGTGACTGTTTTGCTATGTTTTGAGCTATAAATGTTAGATCTGTTGTAAGATTTTAAGGGTTTTTTGATGTATATTGATTGAGAATGTTGCAAAGTGTTGATTAATGGTTTTACATGGGATTTACTTGCATGATTTCACTCTTGAATTGCATGGTTTTACACTAGCGCTATACACCCTCTAAATGTTTGATAAAATGTCCGACTAGGTTTTCTTGAGGAATTGAAGGTCTAATGCATGTAGTAAGAGTTGAATGATTGTATGATGATGAAACGATGATAAAATGCTATATATATATATATGATAACCAAATGATGATGAAAAGTAATGTATATATGTGTGTTTAATCATGTAAAACAGTTATGGTATTGCAAATAAATTGTTGGGCT
>JAOTQJ010020895.1:0-16879 GCA_025642045.1 Solanum sejunctum | reverse complement strand
TATATAAGTGTAAAATGGCTGATTAACTACTGTTACAGTACACAAAAGTGAGTCGTTATATGATATCGCAATTATGTACTCCGTATGAACTTGTGGACTGTTGGAAAGCAACCTGTTGCTTCACGTCTTTAATAACTAATTTGTTGCTGTTCTGAAACTAGTTCATAGGTGGTTGTATGTATAAATGTTGCTGGAACAGTTTTGTTAAAGTTGGAATGGGTTTGGAGTTGTCGATGTCGAAATGTAGGGAATGGAAGTAACGTTATGCTGCCCATTTGTAGATTGAATAGAATGGTTATGTGCTGTGTTTTGTGGGCTGTTGTAAGGATGGTGTGGCATTAGAACAGGCTGCACATGATGTGTATAAGTGAAAGTGCACTAGGGAGTACGATTAGAGGCAAAATGGTTGAAAGAATACGCTATGGTTCGTAATTGTCCGCTTGCTGCCCATATGTTGTTTTGTTACGTATTTAGGCTACCAAAGGGTGTTTATTGGCTGCTAATGCTAGTTTTATCACCTACTATATTGTATATAAGTATTTTAAGGAAGGGAAGGTTATTTAAAGATAGTAACGAGGTCATACAATGAGGTATGTAAGGTTACTTGATTCCGTATTGTTTGGCATGAAACATAGATACATCCTTGGTACATAAAGTCACTTACCAACTCCGACACAACTATTAACTGTGTCTCCATTCTTTGACATGTTCATATGATTCCATATATAGTCACTTTCAAATCTGGTTACATACATGAATACCAAGAAACATGTATTCCTTTTTGCCAAATAAAGTTCACAAGGTGTTCCATTTCATATGCATTTTATTATTTACGTAACGTACCCTTTTCACTATCATGTTATCCTGTGTGATTATCCACATGTCACATGTTACATATACAGTCTTATAGCTCAAATGTTATGGCAACCAAAAGAATCATCTCAAAGGTAATTGGAAAGATACAATATACAGTTTGATGGGTGGAGCCCGAGGGGGTTCATTTATGAATAGCATAGGGACGATCCCAATACAGTTTGATGGGTGTAGCCCGAGGGGGGTCAATTATGAACCTAGCATAAGGACGATCCCGATACAGTTACCACTAATCAGTTGGTTATATGATTACAGTAGTGCATAGATTTTAGAGTACAAATTTTATAGTAATGGTAAAGTGATATAAAGAACATAAAGTATATGATTCCACAACATAACTAAGGGTGGTCCCTGATCTTCCACAGATGCATGGTTTCATTTGAGTTGTTACTTTAAATATACAATATATCTTGCCTTACATAATCAGTACATTATCTCGTACTGACCTCCCTTATGGGGGGGACCTGCATTTCATGCTGCAGGTACAGGTACTAGTACATCTCCCAGTAGGAGTAAAGGATTTTCAGTTGTTGTCATCAAGCTCCAAGTTGCTTCAAAGCTTTGTACATGTCTAGAGCTCACATGTTTTATTGCACAGTTTGATGAGGCGGGGCCTGTCCCGACCCTTGTTAGATGTTTTTATTTATTTAGAGGCTTTGTAGACTATGTAAAGCACAGTGAAGTCATGTCTCATACTTTAGACAGCGTGGCCTCAACGACCTAGTCATATACATTTCCTTTTTGCTTGTTATCACTGTTTATCTATTTAAAGACATGTCAAATGTGAAAACCCCTTATAATATGTACAGAACGCACATAGTTACAGGTTGGTTCTCTCGATCCGTATCAGCAATGGGTGCGAGTCCGCCCTACAGGACTTTGGGGCCTGACAAATTTTAAAAGAGGCCTATAATTCATCCTATTCTATTCACCTCGGTTCCACAAAAATGTGTAGAGATTTGAGGGAGGTGTATTGGTGGGGTTGTATAAAGAGATATATTTCCATGTTCATAGCCGGGTGTCACAACTGCCAACAAGTGAGAGCCAAATATCAAAGGCTAGGTGTCCTAGCCCAAGACATAAAAATTCCTACTTGCAAGTGGGAATAGACCAACATGGATTTTGTGATTGGTTTGCCTAAGTCTAGGAAACATTTTTTTTCTATTGGGGTTATTGTTGATAAGGTGACAAAGTTGGCTCACGTTTAACCTGATAAAATGACCTATGGTGCCGAAGATTATGCAAAGTTGTATATTCATGAGTTGGTTTAGTTGCACAGTGTACCCTTGTCAATCATTTCGGATCGTGGTGCTCAATTAACTTCTCAATTTTGGAGATCCTTCCAAAATGGTCTTGGTACAAAAGGTTAAGCTTAGCACTACTTTTCATCCTCAAATGGATGGCAAAGCAGAAAGGACTATCCAAACTCTTGAGGATATGCTTAGAGCTTTCGTTTTTGAAATGACCCCAAAAATTGCCCGAAAATATGCCTTGAAAATGCTGAGAATCGTAATTTCCATATATCTCAAAATCCGTGTGTGATATCAAAAATCTGACTTCATATTCTTATTCAAGGGGAACAATTGAGTGGGGAATAGGTCTAACCCTTGTTTAAGATGTCACGACCAAAGCCTAGGGCTAAGACGTGACCAGCGAATGGTAAACCCAAAGAAACCCCAAACAAGCCTCATAGCATATCATTACATATCTTTGGTCGTAGAAGCCCTTAAAATTACAATAAGAGAGAAGCATAAGCAAGGGAATTAGGGCTAACGGTAAACTTCTGTATCATATTATCAAGAAATGAGAGTGTCAAGGCTCAAAGCATAGATACATAATATGCCCAACAACACCTCTACTACATAGATAAGAGTAGGGGCCACAACAAAAAATCAGGCTCACACTCAAAGTCAATACATTAATAAAGGTAATATAGTCTTAGTACATAGCAAGATATCATAAGCAATGTCCCCAAAATATAGGACTTACTAACAAGCTCGAGAGACAATCTTACTAGCCATTTGGAGGAAAAGGATGATCAAGTGGTGCACCGGTTCCTCCATGGTGACATCATGTAGGCATAGAGTATGTGTTAGTACATTTGAATGTATTAAGTATGTAGGATGAAATACAACAAGTGATGGTAACATAATCGAAATGCTTAAGTATAGACATTGAGTAATATAGCAATATGGCATGCATGGAAGATGCTCGTAGAAAATGAAGCTTATATGGATCATAAAGTAAGTGTAAAGAGTGACCATTCTTAGTGCAATCCAAGGCCTACCACCCCTTGCATAGGTGCATGAGGTACGAACTCCTTCATGAGGTTGATGGACTATAAACCCCACAACAAGGTTGATGGATACAAACCCCCAACAAGCTTTATGGGGACAGACCCCTAATAAGGTTACCTGGGCATACCACTCCCCAGCTAGGTGATCGAGGTACCAACACCTCAACAAAGTTACCCCAGCCTACAACACCCCAAGCTAAGTCATCCTCAACACTATAGAGATAATATCATATATCTATACATATATATACACACAGACACAATCCTTCATCTTGATATACATACATTCCTTTTCATCATCACTCTATTATCATTTCATCGTCATAAAGTCATTTAATTCATAAGACATGCATTGGACCTTTAATTCCTAAAGAAACCATAATCGGATATTTAATCAAACACTAAGAGGGTGTGTAGTGCTAGTGTAAAACCATGCAATTCAAGAGTATCATCATCCTAGGAAAACCAATGTAAAACCATTAATCAATTCTTAGAAACACCCTAAAGCAATATACAATAAAACCCTTCATCAAATCTCACATTAGATCTTAGATTCATAGCCCAATATATAGTAAAATAGTCACAATTTCATAAACCCCAACATAGTATGCAGTGAATTTCATAATAAATAAGACCATGAGTAGATTAACTTTAAATCATGCAAAGCTAAGTAAAAGAGAGCTTGGGTATCATAGGTAGAAGGAATCCATGAATGAAACCTACATACCTTAGCTTTGGAGATAAACTTGATGGAGATTGGAGATGGAGACTTGAAGTTTGACTGTAATCCTTAAGAATCCAGAGATGGTTTTGAGACTTGAGTTTAGTAGTTAAATATTTGGCTAAGTGTTTGAATGAGTATTGGGAATATTTAGAATGATATGAGGGTGAAAATGGCTAAGTATATATATTTTCACATTTGGAAAAACTTAAGCCAAAGACATAAAAATCTTGGATCAAAGTCAAAACTAGGCAACAAAATACACTGAGGCGTGTCCTTGGAGCATCACGCCAGGGGTACGAAAATCTCACTGGAATTTGAATTTTTGGAAAATCGAAATGACTGATATATTGCTCTAAAATCAGGGATAGACCCATTTTTCCCTCAATTTGACCCCTTAAACAATAATATGAAGTCAGATTTTTCATATCGCACACGAATTTTGAGATATAAGAAAATTATGATTTTGGCACTTTCGAGGAACATTTTCGGGCACTTTTTGGGGTGGTTACAATATCTCTCCCTTGGGAATAATTCATCCCTAAATTCAAAGAGACATATATGAGAGATGTAAATAAGACATTTCAGCCCACATAAGGATGGAATAATGTACTTCAACATCATTTTAAGAATCTCATCATAAGTGTACAATCATCATGAACTTGTTAATTAAACTTGACTGTATGCATATGTCATTGGCTAAACTTAGACTTCAAATCACATAAAGGACTTAGAGTTATACCTTAGGTTTGAGTGGAGTGGAAAAGGTAATGATATCACTTTTGCATGTCTGCTTCGGCCTCCCATGTAGTACTTTGGACTTGATGATTCCTCCCAAGGACCTTAACAGAAGCCACATCCTTGTCCCTCAATCTCTTAACTTGCTTATTTGATATGCTGTCAAAATACAACACATTTGATGCCTAAAATAAGGGATTTTCTGAATTCTTAATGTGACTTTTTATAGATTTTATGTATTTTGTGTTGTTCTTGAAGAAAAGTTAGGTTGGCATGATTTTGAAAAAACATTGTAGATTTTACTGAATCATATGACATACGATCTCACTTACAAGTCGTAGCCTAAGCTATGAGTTATAGGGTGTGTCATAGCAAGAAACAGAGATTTGTTCAAAAAACCAAAATTTGCAAAGTGAAGGTCACCCCTACAAGACATCTGACGAGTTGTAAGTCTCACGATGATTTGTATGGGTAGAATCAGAGAGCCAAAATGTTGGACCAAAAACTGAAGGCCTAGACTATGAGAGGAGTATACAAGTCATAGTCCAAGGAATGACTCACACCAAGTGGTCGTACCAGCTGAGTAAAAGATGTTAAGATCCTGATATGAGACCCCAGCTATGACTCGTAGGCCACCCTATGATTCATACCTGTGAGGTTACCAGCTGCCAACTATATTTTCTGTGGAACTTTAGGGTTTATTTGAAAGCACTATAAATACATTAAGTTAGAGTTTTATTTTACAGAGGAGACATTGTATACTTAGAACTGGCCTTTGAATATTCTCTCAAGAATATTTTAGGGTTTGGTATTAGTTTATCATTTTCATTTGGAAAACCCAGTTTGGGGATTGCAAATCTTGCCTTACACACTTCGTCAATCTATCAAGCATTTGGGTTTACAATTTGTGGTGTCTACATTCTTCATTGCTTGTCTTAAAACTCTCAACTATGTCTTGTATTTGCATTTATACTGGTTTTGCCTTAGCCATGAGTAGCTAAGAACCCACAACTTGGGGTTGTGCGAACCATGGATAGTTGAGTTGAGATGAATTAGGTTTGTTGCATCTCTGTGACTGGGTTTTGCATGTATTAATAATTTCTCTTCTTATTGATTGTTGTTTGCTAGTGACCAACACCAAACCCCTCCTACTATCATGATTCCGACTAAGGTAGTGACTAATAGGAAAAGGAAAATAGATGATAGGATTTGATTGATGTGTTCTCCTCTAATCAACTAAACTTGATAAAGGGGAGGTTGATTGGGACAATAGGTAACGATTAGCGGGTACGCTATGGTAGCCGACCAAGCACCATAGTGAAATTCGACTTTCACCTTCACAAGATGACTAAAATAAGCGAAGTTACCCTCCTACATGCGAATCTCCAATTGTTGTTATATCATCTAGGGTAATCGAGTTAACGGACCACCATGAACACAATTCCCTAGTTGTCCCTAAAATTAAGTGTTTTCCCACGTTTTAGTATAGTGTTTATTTCACTTTGTTTTTGTGTTGCAAGCCCCTCCCTCTCCCCTCATTTAGAGATTTTAGTTATAAATGCTAGAAATAATTGACAGTGAAGTCATATAGTTAGGCCCTATATTCCCTGTGGATTTGATCCTAACCTTTGGTTAGGTTAATTGCTGACAGTGACTGCTTTCTTATTGGAGCGTGAACATCATAAAAAGTTATGGCGCTCTTACCAGGGAATATGACTAGGCTTTGACTTGAATTCACTATTAGACTGTTCTAGTATTAATTTCTAGAGTCTCCTGTATTTTATTTTTGTTTTTATTTTTTTGTTTGATTTTACTTGCAGCGTGTACTAGGTTGTATTGCCTAGTACAAGGAGATGTGGTGACCCCTTAGTTTGGATTAATTTTGAGATCCACTGACTTTTTAAAAGAATGGCTCAAGTGAATTAGGATGTTGTGGTTGAGGAGAAGATAAATATGAATGATGATGATATAGGGAGATAGGAGAATCCATCACCAAGGGATAATAGGCCATAACTTAGGGACTTCAATAAAAACGCTTATGGATCGAATCAGTATTGATTAAACCCTATAGCCATGGGTGTTAGCGGTACTATAGTACTACCTCATCTATTGGCATATTCTACATTCACAATATCGAGTGGATTGCTCCACATGCTCCAAAACGTGGCTTATTCATAAGGCTACCCTCGGAGGATCCCCATCGTCATCTTCAGAATGTCATCTTTATGTGCAAAAGTGTCATGGGCACACAAAATATCTCTAATGATGCCATTGGATTAAGGGTGTTTCCATTGTCATTGACTGAGAATGCAGATATGTGGTTGCCGGAGCTCTCTCTAGGTACCATAGCAAGTTGGGCAGATCTTCAAAGAGTGTTCTGAGAGAGATATGTCTCGAGGTTGAAGAAACTGAAGCTCAAAGACCAAATAAACAACTTTGAGCAATTTCCTAGAGGCTTTCTTAGTACTACATAGGAGAGAGTTACCAAATGCTTAAGGATGATCCCCAATCACAAGATTTTTGATGATGCTTTAGTCGAGATTTTTTATAGAGCACTTGATGAAAATAGCAAAGCTTGTGCAAACACGATCGTGGGAGGTGTGTTTGTTGACCAACCGTTTGAACTAGTAATCGCAAAGTTGGAGTAAGTGGTGGAAACAAACAGAGCATGAGGGGAGCGAGCATGGTACAAAAAGGAGTTTGTGTGTAGTTACCACCAATAATGAGCAAGCAAAAGTTAATGAACAGATCATGGAGAAATTTGCTCAACTCTGTACGAGCATGGACTTGGTTTTAAAGCAAAACCAAGCAAGTATTCAAGCGGTAACACATCAATCTCCAAAGATTCCTATGTATGAAGATCCATTCTTTGATGAGGATGCATGTCTTGTAAGCAACCAAGCAGTGGGTTTTCGAAAAAACTCCCAAGGATCCAATCTGGATTATTGGAGGCAAGGTTCCGGGAATCAAGGTTGGAACTTCAACCTTAATGGGACATATAAAGATAATCAGGCTGGATACTACGAAAGAGAGAGTGTATCAAATGGGAAAGAAAAGAGGTCTATAGGGATGGTCCTTATGTGCCACCTCATAACTACGATGTCGGGCCATGTAACTCTAGGATCGAAGAGATGTTCGACAAATTATTAAAGAGACACAACCACCAAGATGAGACTTTAAAAGGAATGAAGATGGATATTTCATGCATTAATCAAAAAATAGAGTCCCATTTTGTGGTGATCAAGTAGCTAGAACAATAACTCAGGCAAGTTTCTTCACAGTTGAACCAATACCAAAAGGACACCTTACCAAGCAACACAGTTAAAAATCCTAAGAACGAAGGGCATTGCATGGCAGTGATGACTCAGAGTGGCAAAAGCAATGTTGATCCCACTATGCCAGTGATTGAAGACGAAGCTGATGAGAGGGTCATTGATAGCAAGGTGATGATTGAGGAAGAAAGTCTAAGGAGCAAGGGAGTGAAAGACCAAGCGGTGAGAGAATAAGACAAAGTTAAGAAAATCCCAAAACCACCTCCTCCATCCCCCCAAAGGTTTAAGAAAAAAGAAGAAGATGGAAAATTCAAGCAGTTCTTATCAATGTTAAAACAGTTGTCCATCAACATTCCCCTTTTAGAAGCCTTGGAGAAAATACCCGAGTACGCCAAGTATATGAAGGATTTGGTGACAAAGAAACATATTTTAAGTCGAAAGCTCTAACAATGTAGAGCGATCATGACCAAATTCCTTATTCAAAAATAAGAGGATCCTGGTACATTCACCATCCCTTGCACTATTAGTGACGTTGAATTTATAAGATCATTATGTGACTTAGGAGAAAGCATCAATCCAATGCCTGTTATTGTATTCAAAAAGCTTGGTCTTAGCACCCCTACCCTAATGAGAATGAGGTTGTTCATGGTGGATTGGACCATTAAAAAGCCAAAGGGAATCCTTTTTGAAGTGCTTGTTAAAGTTGATAATTCATTTTTCTCGCGTGGGACAATAGGTAATGGTTAATTGGCACACCATGGTAGCCTACCAAGCCCCATGGTGAAATTTGACCTTCATTTTCACAAGTCGACTGAAATAACCTAAGTTATTTGTCCTGCATGCGAATCGTCAATTGTAGTTATGTTATCTAGGGTAATCGACTTAACGAAACATGGGGAACACAATTCCTAAGTTATCCCTAAAAGTAAATGTTTTCCCGCGTCGTAGTATAGTGTTTATTTTACTTTGTTTTTGAATCAAAAACCCCCTATTTAGAGATTTTAGTTATAAATGCTTGAAATGATTTATAATGAAGTCTTGTAGTCAAGCCTTGTATTCTCTGTGGATTCGTCCCTAACCTTCGGTTAGGTTAATTGCTGATAGCAACCGCTTTCTTATTGGAGCATGAACACCATCACTATCCAAAATCTGAACCAGAACCTCTTAATAAGTCAAGTTGTCTTCAACTTCCCCCACAACATCAAGAGGTATAAATCATGAATGACCGGATGAACCAATTTTATTTCTATAGGCAAATCTACCTCATAGGCCAACTTACCGATCCTTCTCATCACCCTATAAGGGCCCATATATGTAGGGCTCGACTTGCCCTTCTTACCAAAATGGACCATACCCATCATAGGCGTCACTTTTAAATAAACCCAATCATCAACTTCAAATTCAAACTCCCTTCTCCTCACATTGGCATAAGACTTTTGACGAGTTTGGGCCATCTTCTATCTTTCCCTAATCATCCAAACCTTCTCAAGAGCATCCATAACCAGATCTAATCCTAATAAGGCCACCTTACAAACCTCAAATCAACCAACTAGTGATCTACTATGTCTACCATATAGAGCCTCAAATAGAGCTATACTGATGCTTGAACGATAGCTAGTATTGTAGGCAAACTCAATCAATGGGAGATGATCATCCTAACTACATTTTAGCTCTAATACACAACCTCTAAGCATATCCTCAAGGGTTCGGATGGTCCTTTCAGCTTGGATATCCATTTGAGGGTGGAAGGTCATGGAAAGGTTAAATCTATTACCAAGATGCCTTTGGAAAGATCTCTAAAAATATGAAGTAAATTGAGATGACATGATGGATAAAGGAACACCATGCAATCTCACCATCTCATAAATGTACAACCTAGCATACATGTCAGCCCCATATGTGGTCTTAACCAGTAGCAAGTGAGCTAATGTCATCATCCTATCAACCGCAACCCAAATGGAATCAAAACCTTTTCTACTCTTGGGCAACCCAACCACCAAATCCATATTAACCACCTGCCACTTCCAAGTAGGAATCTCTATATGTTGGGTTAGGCCCCCCGGCCTTTGATGTTTGGCTTTGACTTGTTGACAACTATGGCATCTGGACACAAATTTTGCAATGTCTTTCTTCATGCCTCCCCAACAATATACCTCTCTCAAATCCCTATACATTTTAGTAGAAATGGGGTAAATAAAATAGGAAAAACCATGAGCCTCATCAAGAATTCTCTCTCTAAAGCCATCAACACAAGGAACACACAACCTACCTTGGTATCTAAGTGCACCATCTCCCCCTTTGGAGAAAACCTCCACTTTCCAATTACCAACCAAGTGCTTCAAATCCAACAACGAGATATCAAGATCTTGCTTAGCTTTCAACTCCTCCTTAATGAAGATTTAGAACTATTAACAACAACACCATTATCTACTTCCCCTATCTAACTCCCAATCTTGCCAAACAATGGAACTCCCTAGCCACCTCTATATCACCACCATCAACATGCGCTAGGCTACCCATAGGCTCCCTACTCAAAATATCCACCACCACATTAGTCTTACTAGGATAATAATGCACACTCGTATCATAGTCTTTAAGAAGTTCTAACCATCTTCTTTGCCTCAAGTTAAGATAATTTTTACAGAAGACATATTGGAGGCTCTTATGATCGGTGAACACATCAACATACACCTCATACAAGTAATGACTCCAAATATTTAATGTAAATACCAAGGCGGCTAATTCAAGTTCATGGATAGGGTAGTTTTCTCATGCACGTTGAGTTGCCTAGAAGCATAGGCTATTACCTTACTGTTTTGCATTAGGACACAACCCAACCCAACTTTAGACGTATCACATCACACAATAAATCCCTTTAGTCAATCCGGTAGTGACAATATAAGAGTAAACACTATATTATGTTTTAATATTTCGAAGCTCCTATCAAACTCATCGGTCCACACAAACTTGGCCTACTTTGAGTTAATTTTGTCATAGGGGAAGCAATAGTAGATAACCCATTCAAAAACCTCCGATAGTAACCGCTAAGCCTGAGAAACTTCTAATATCTGATGGGGTCAGTGGTCTAGGCTAATTTTTAATTACATCAGTCTTCTTGGGATCCATGTTAATGCCATCCCCCTACACCATATGTCCTAGGAAGGCAACCTCTTTCAACAAAAATATACACTTTTCATATTTAGAATATAGCATCTCCTCCCTTAATCTTTGCAACACAACCCTCAAATGAGCCCTATGATCCTCCTCACCAAGAAAATAGATCAAAAAGATCATCAATGAATACCATAATAAAATGAATCAAGGTTGGGTTTGAAGACCCTATTGATAAGGTCCATGAAAATGACCGGTGCGTTAGTCAACCCAAAAGACTTCACAACAACCTCATAATGCCTATATCTGGTTTGGAATGCTGTCTTGGGAATATCACACTCCCTCACCTTTACTTGATGATACCTAGATGGAAGATCAATCTTAGAAAAATGGCTAGTCCTTTGCAATTGGTCAAACAAATCATTAATCCTTGGAAGAGGATACCTATTCTTGATGGTGACCCTATTAAGTTGCCGGTAGCCAATACACAGCCTAAGGGGTCCATCCTTCTTTTTCACAAACAACACTGGTGAACCCTAAGCTGATTGGCTAGGCCTAATAAATCACTTTTCCAATAGGTTCCTGAATTGTTTCTTCAACTCCTTCAACTCTGTCGGGGACATGAGATAAGAAGGAATAGGAATAGGTTGAGTATCGAGAAGGAGATCTATACCAAAATCTATTTCCCTTTTGGTAGGAACACCAGGAAGGTCATTTGGAAAGACATCAAGGAACTTATTAACAATTGGAACCTACTCTATGGGAAGTACTTTTGACTCCACATCCCTAACCTTCACAAAAATAATAAAGACACCCCTTAGAGATCAACTTAAGGGCCTTAATGCAAGAAATGAACCTACCCTTGACCACCACATCATGACTCCCCCACTCAAGGACGGGTTCATTTGGGAATTGGAATTTGACCCTAAGGGTTCTACAATCAATAGAATCATAGTGTGCATGCAACCAATCTATCCCAAGAATGACATCAAAATCAACTGTCCAACTCAACAAGATTACAAGGCAACATTTTATGCGAGGTTCAAATAGGACAACTTCTATAGACTTTTCTAGCAATAATAGATGACCTATAGGAGTAGACACCTTATATGACTCATGCAATAACTCGGGCTTAACATGGAATCTTTTGGCCATAAAGGGGATAAAAAAAAGTGTGGCACCCAGATTAATCAATGTATAGAAATCAAAGTCAAAGATTTTCAACATATTAGTAACAACATTGGAGAGCTCATCAACCACTTACCTTACATACAAAGCATAAAATCGATTGTGCATTGGGGAACTATCTTTCAGCCACCTCTCCCTAAATGAATCACATTAGCACCATGAGGATGAACCTTTTTACCCTTGTTGCGATTTCAAGGGCAATCTATTGCCTTATGCCCCATTTCCCCACAACCATAGCAAGCACTAGTATCTCTCAAGCATAGGCCACCATGACCCTTACCACACTCCAGACACACATCAATAAGAGCCACACCCTTACCACCTTGGGCCCTCAAAAAATCATTTGAAACCCACTTTTGAAATGCATGTGAAGACCCTTCATCTCAATGGAATCAGCCACTCTTTCGGAATATACCCTCAAAATGGGATCGCTTGGCCTCATGGCCTATCTCTTCCTAAATTTCTCCTCTTTCATTTGTTTAGCATAAGTTATCAAACGTGAAAAGTCCATGTCACTAATAAACATAGTGGACTGTCATTCTTCAATCACTAAGTTAGACATACCCATCATGAATTTGTTCATTCTCGAACTTAGGTTGGTAACTAAGTGAGGAGCAAACTTTTAAAGTTGGGTGAACATGAGGGCATACTCCCTCACACTCATAGACCCTTATCTCAAATTCATAAATTCCACCAATTTAGCTTCCGTAAGCTCAAAAGGGAAAAATCAATTAAGAATGTCTATATTGAACTTTTTCCATAGAACCATATTGTTGACTTCATTTTTCTCCTTCCATTGGTTGTACCATACTTGTGCTACCCCATTTAGTTAGTAGGCTGCCAACTTCACCATCTCCTCCAACCTCAAACCTATGATAGACAAAATCTTGCAGATCTCATCAATGAACTCTTGAAGGTCCTCACTCACCTTCGACCCATGCAATTCATATTGATTCATCCTCATAAAATTTCTTAACCGAGATGCCAATGTAGGAACATGAGGGGCTTGGGCCCCTTAGTTGGCTTGATTAGCCACCACTTGTGCAAGCAATCTGAGTGCATCCCTAAGATTCCTATTGGTCAGTTGTTCCTCGGGTGTATGGGCTTCTCCTCTTGTCATTTTAGGCATATCATAGCCAAGGAAAATCATTAGGGGGAAAACATACTTTAACACTATAGCACAACATAAAACATGAAGTAGGGAAACATTTCCTAAATGTCTCATAGCCTCCTACTCATAGTTGTGGTGCATAACACAACCATGAATAAGACTCTAATCAATGCAGTATCTTGGACTTTAAAGATCTAACAATACCAACTTTGTCATGACTGAAGCCTAGGGCCTAGATGTGACAGCGAATGGAGAACCCGAAGGAACCCCAAATAAGCCTCATAGCATATCATTACAAATCATTAGTGCAAAAGTAATTAAATAACAATAAGCAATAAGCATAAGCATAGGAATTAGGGCTCAGGATAAAATTCCATATCATATCATCAAGAAATGAGAGAGTCAAGGCTTATAGAATAGATGCATAATATTTCTATCAATACCTCTACTACATAGATAAGAGCGGGGGCTACGACAAACAACCCGGTTCGCCCTCATAGTCAATACATAAATAAAGGTAAGAAAGTCTTTGTACATACCAAGAGATGATAAGCAACATCCCCGAAATGGAAGACTCACCAACAAGCTTGGGAGACAATTGTACTATCCACATGGAGGAGGAGGATGATCAAGCGATACACCAATTCCAACGTGGTAAAATCATGTAGACATAGAGTATGCATTAGTACTTTGCTTGTACTAAGTATGTAGATGAAATGCAACAAGCGATAGTAACATAATTGAAATGCATAAGCATAGTCAATGAGTACATATAGCAATATGTCATGAATGGAAAATGCTTGTAGTAAATCATTATTATATGGATCATAAAGTAATTGTAATGACTGATCATTCTTACTGCAATTCAAAGCCTACCAACCCCTTGGATAGGTGCATGAGATACAAATCCCTTCACGAGTTTGATGGAGTGAAAACCCCTCTACAAGGTTGATAAAGTACAAAACCCCCAACAAGGTTGATGGGAAAAACCTCCAGCAAGGTTGATGGGTACAAACTCCCAACAAGGTTACATAGGCCTACCACCCCCCGAGCTAGGCAATCGAGGTACCAACCCCTCAATAACTATAGAGATAATATCATATCTATATATATATACACAATACATCATCATTATTTACATACATTCCTTTTCATCATCATTCCATCATCATTTCATCATCACAAAGTCATTTCACCTCATAAAACATGCATTGGACCTTCAATTCCTTAGGAAACCAAAACTGGATATTTTATCAAACACATAGAGGTTGTGTAGTACTAGTGTAAAACCGTGCAATTCAAGAGTATTATTATGCTAGAAAATCTTATATAAAACTATCAATAAATTCTCATAAGCACCCTCAAGCAATATACATCAAAAAAATTCATCAAATTGCATATTAGATCTTAGATTCATAGTCCAAAACATAGTAAAATAGTCACAATTTCATAAACTCCAATATAATATGCAGTGAATTTCATAATAAATATTACCTATGAGTAAATCAACTTTAAATCATGCAAATTAGAGAAAAATAAATCTTGGGCACCATGGGCAAAAGGAACCTATGAAACAAATCCACATACCTTAGCTTTGGAAATGAGCTTGATGAATATTGGAGATGGAGACTTGAAGCTTGAGTGAAAATCCATAGATCCGGAAAAGGTTTGGAGACTTGAAATTTAGGAGTAAAATATTTGGCTAAGTGTTTGAATGAGTATTAAAAATGTTTAGAATGATATAAGTGTGAAAAATGGCTAAGTATAGGTATTTTCACATTGGAAAACACTTAGGCCCAAGACTTAAACGTCTATGGATAAGTATAGGTATTTTCACGTTTAGGAACACTTATTCCCAAGATATAAAACTCTTGGACCGAATTCAAAATTGGGCAACAAAATACACTGAGGTGCATCCTTGGTGCATCACGCAAGAGGCACGGAAACTGCAGTGAAATTTACATTTTTGGAAGATCAAAATTGCTAATCGATTGCTCTTAAATTGAGGCTAGATGCTTTTTCCACTCAATTTGACCCCCTGACGAAGAATATGGAGTCGAATTTTTGATATTGCACAAATTTTGAGGTGTATGAAAATTATGATTTCGATACTTCCGGAGCACATTTTTGGGAACTTTTTGGGGTTATTACATAGGAGCAACCCTATCAAAATCTAAAAAGTTCAAGTGAGCATTCGCGCCCCTGGAGCAACACGCCAAGGTTGTGCCACAGTGTTAAAATGTGCCAGTTTTCTTGTCCCGTTCAAGACCTTTGGGTCTTGGGCCTAAGGCTTCGCATGCGTGAAAATACATGTACTTAGCCATATTTTATCTTTGTAACATTTAAGACATTCCCTAATAATCACTCAAACACTTAGACAATATTTTATCTCAAAATTCAAGTATCCAAATCTCTTCTGGATATTAAGGATTTCACTCAAGCTTCAAGTCACCATCTCCAATCTTCATAAAAAACTCTCCAAAGCAAAGGTAAGTGGGTGTCAACCATTGGATCCTTTTACCCATGGTTCCTAAGCTTGAGTTTTACCTAAATTGCATTATTTAAAGTTGATTTACTCATGGGTCTTACTTATTATGAATTTCACTGCACATTATGTTGGGATTTCATGAAATTGTGATTGTTTTAGCATGTTTTGAGCTATGAATCTAAGATCTATTGTGAGATTTGATAATGTTTTCTGATGTATATTGTTTGAGAGTGTTGCAAAGTATCTATTATGAAACGACCCCAAAAGGTGCCCAAAAATATGTGTGGGAATGCCCAGAATTTGAAATTCTATACATCTCAAAATTCATTTGCTATTTCAAAAATCTGACTTCATATTCTTGTTCAAGGGATCAAATTAGGTGAAGAAGGGTCTAACCCTGATTTATGAGTAAAAGATTAACAATTATCAAATTTCAAAGTGCGAATTCCAGTGGGGGTTTTGCGACCCCGTCGCGATGCGCCCCAGTTCATTTTAGGGACTATATTTTTAGTTCGGTCCAAGACTTCTAAGTCTTGGGCCTAAGTCTTTCCAAACGTGTTTTTATCCATACTTAGCAAAATATCATCTTCATATCATCCTAAACATTTCTCAATACTCACTCACACACTTAGTCATATTTTTACTCCCCAAACTTAAGTGCCAAACCCCCATCCCAAGCTAAGGTTCTTCTTCAAGCTTCAAGTCTCCATCTCCAATCTTCACCAAGTTCATCTCTAAGCTAAGGTATGTGGGTATCGTCCATAGGTTCCTTTCACCCATGATACCCAAGCCTCCTTTTAATAAAATTGCATAATTTAAAGTTGATTTACAAATGGGTCTTGATTATTATATAATTTACTGCACACTAAGTTAAAGTTATGTACAGTTGTAACTGTTTTGCCATATTTTGAACTATAAATCTTTGATCTACTATAATATTTGATGACGGATTTTGATATATATTGCTTGAGGGTGTTTCATTGTAAATGCCCATAATATTCGATGAAAAGCCTAAATGGGATCTATGTTCATTCCTTAAATTTTGAGTCTTTAGAATCCATAAATGGTGTTCGTTTGACTG
>JAOTQJ010020884.1:0-16880 GCA_025642045.1 Solanum sejunctum | reverse complement strand
ATACAAAAAAGAAAATGAAGTAGATATATGGATTTTCAGCTGAAACAAAAAAATATTGTAAATGAAAAATCATGAAAATAGAAGTAAGTACATAGGTTTTTAACTGAAATAACAAGAATGAAATATTTATTATAGATAATAAAAGAGTACAACTGATATTTCTAGAATTGAGTTGTCTGTAAGTGTCTAGTTTTTATTTTTTTTAATTTTCTTAGAATAAAAATTTGAATTGAACAAATACATCAAATGAATCACTAAAGAAATATCATCTTGCCCCCTAGTACTTATTACCATAGCCAAATTGACAAAGCCTAAAATAATCATCCAAGTGATTGAAAATTTGAGAAGGAGAAATAGCTCAAATTCCTCTTTATATTTGATGCCAATGAAGTATTGCATCATGCTTAGAACTCAATTATGATTGTTATCAAAATCTTTCACATGTATCACCTTGGCATTGATTAATGTTTGAATTCGACCAAAAAATTTTGACATTCTTCTATGGAACGTCCTTTCACCCCTGAATGATAAGCACAAATTTTGGTAAGATCGAGCCATTTTGTATGTGTTTTCATTACTATTTCAGGAATAGGAGAGATATAACTAGCGACCCTCAATCTTTCATATAATTGAGTGGTGGGTTCAGTCAAAGGAGTATACTGTTCGGATAGACATTTCTCCGTATTGGCTCACGATCTTGCAAATTGAATGGACCGTTAACGCCTTGGTGGTTTTCTATATGCAGGTGGAGGGACTTGATATATGGGTGTTGGTTGCTGAAGTAGAGGTAGAGGTGCGTGACGAATCACAATATTCACGTCTTTCTTACCTTTGTTCTTATTGGTCCCACCAAGCTACGAAGTCTTGCTATTAGCTTGTAGTACCTCAAAATATGTTACAATGCTATTTTTGATGCCTTCTTCGATCTTCTATCCTAGCTTGATAATATCAGAAAATTTGTGATCTTCGATGAGCATCATTCTCTCATAATATTGCGACTTTTGGGCGCGATAATGAATTCTTTCATTTGAAATTCCTCCATCGGAGGTTTGAGCCTAGCAGCTTCAGACCTCCATCTTGTGGAAAATTCTCGAAATGACTTTGTAGGCTCTCTCTTTAAATTTTGAATATAAAATCAATCATAAGCATTCTCAATATTAAATTCAAACCTCTTTTAGAAAATCAAAGGCCATATTAGTCCATTTTGACCACTTCTTTGAATCTTTTGCAATATACCATGATAAGGCCTCTCAAGTGAGCTTCTCATAAATAATTTAATTTGAAATCTCTCATTTTTTTCAACTCCAAATAACTTATCATAGTATATTCTCAAATGTGTCTTTGGATCTCTAGTACCATTGAACATCTCAAATTTTGGAGGTTTATACCCTTCAGGCAACTCGACATCGGAATGTATGCACACATCTTCAAAACTTAACCCCTCTATCTCCTTATCTCTTTCAACATGTTGCACTCGACTACTCAATTGCTCCAATCGCTCTGATATAGTTTATACCAACCTGTCCTTTTGATAGGATTCGACAAAAATAAAATTTTATTTTTCTGAAATAGTAGTAATAGACATTGGTGGTATAT
This sequence comes from Solanum sejunctum, assembly GCA_025642045.1. Lineage (NCBI taxonomy): Eukaryota > Viridiplantae > Streptophyta > Magnoliopsida > Solanales > Solanaceae > Solanum > Solanum sejunctum. Next base: position 15,284 of record JAOTQJ010020884.1, on the reverse strand, counting down.
TTTGAGCATGAGAAGTAGCTTGGGAATGTGAGGCATTTGATGGGGCTAAGTAGGTGATATTAGGTGTACTAGGTTTGTTTTGTGGTGGATGTGTATAATATAGATATTGCATGTTTTGGGGAAGAGTGGGATTTGAAGTACTTTCAAGGTATACGGTAGGATGGGGTAAGAAGAGAGGATTTGTAAAGGTTGTTTGAGGCCTTCCAGTAGCATTTACTTCAATAAGCGGTGTATTCAAATTGCGAGCATTAGAGAGTTGTTCCTGCATCTCTCTAATCTTTTATTTTAACCTTTATATCACCTTATTTTGTGCAAGTGAATACTCTTCTCTCGAAATTTTTAATCCATCTTTTTGAATTGCCATATCAATCGTGCCATTAACACTATTATTATTCTCCATAGAGCAAGATGAAAGTGGAAAAGCTTCTTCCAATTGGGAGTGATAGGCACGAATCAACCTTAGGGAGGGAAAAACATATAAAAATAAAAAAATAAGATAAAGTTAGTGACATAATAATATAAAATACAATGACAAACATATTATTTTTTTTAAAAATAAATGCCCTAAATGCAAGGAACCTCATTGAGCCATAGGTAGGTCTAAAACGTCACATAAGTGATTCACGATAACTAAATCAAGCCTTAATTTATTAATTAAAATTTAGAGTTAGAAAAATAAAATAAATAAATTAACTATTTTATCAATAATAACTGTTGCAATATTTTAAAAATAAATAATAATATATAAAACCTACGGGATGATGGGGTAACAAATAGGGAATAATCCTAAACTTTACGTCCTCCCATTGCATAACTTCAACATCATAGATCTACAAGAAAGAAAAATTTTCTAAACTCCATATAATACAATTCAGGCTTGAAATAGTTATCGCGATTCATATTGACACATAAAATGCAGTTTTTCGTCTTGGAGGGTGATTGGACCCTCCAGACATAACAGATGGCTACTATTATGTAGATTGATCCCATGGAGCAAACTACCTAGGGTTTATGCATGCATGACCTAAATATTTAAGGTGAATAGCTCTATCTTAGGTTTCTACAGAGTGGGTTAAACACAGAATGGTTGTTCCTATGTGAGAAGCACGTGGTCCAATGATAGTAAGACTATCCGCCATTCACTATGCAAGGGCTTACTCTCCAAAATTTGGATTTGAAAAGGAGGCGGGAGAAGTACAAAGGCACGACATCACCTTAAAAAGAGAGAGGGTCCCAAGTGCGAAAATGTATGAACGGAGTGACAGTTATTATGAAAGCAATAACAACTAGCATATAAAGCAGTAACAATAAAATAATTTAAATCATTAAAATAAATAAATAAATAAAAGAGAAGGAGAAAAGGAGAGGGGAGTTAGATTAGTGGGAATAAGGAAAAGGAATGTTAGGGGGGAGTGGGGAAAGGAAAAAGGAAAAGAAGTTAGTAAGGAAAGATAATATACTAATTAATAACAACAGTAGTAGTAAACAAATAAGGCAGATAAAGCAATTAAATAAAGGATATTAATATGTACCAAAAATAACCCACATAAAACAGAGACACATAATGGTTAGAACCTAGAATCTTCAGCAAAGTCGTCATTCTGTCGCACCTTATTTTTCTCACTAAAAAAACTGAGAACCTGAATGACGTTGTGGCATACAACTCTTTTGGGATTTAAAATTTGAAAAAGATATTGAAGAGTCGCCACTTAATGATTTGAAATGCATTAGACACCATTTTAAGTAAAAAAATACAAAGCTTAAGCCTAAGGTAACCTGAACTCTTACTCTTTCTTTGGTGACCTTAGGCTTATACTTAGTTTTATAGGCTTAGAATGGTGTCCTAATGCACCTCAAATCATTAAGTTGCAAGTCTTCAATATCTTTTTAAAATTTTAATCCCAAAAGAGTTCTGTACCACGACATCGTCCAGTATTTTGCGAGAAAAGTGGGGCGTGAAAAGGGTTTATTGACTAAAATATGAATGTTATAAGTAATTTTATTATCTTTAATTTGATGAGTGATTTTGACTGAGAGTCGTCATTACAAATTATTGAGATTATCTATTAAGAGCGATATATCAAGGACCAAAATTATTAGCCTCAATACACCAAGAACTATTTTGATTATTTACTTGAATAAATTATCAAGGAAGTATAAAAACTTTGGTTGAATTAATTGTCTTGTATGAAACAATGCTTATCAATCTGAAAAATGAATGTGATTTGCTATTTACATCTAAGGTTCCCAAATTATCTGTGAATAATGGAGTATCTTTGGATGGTTGATTGAACTCATTGTCCTCAACCTTATATACTACGAAACTTGGAGTCATGAAGCTGGTTTCTAAATCTCCCAAGGAAATAGGAAAGGATACATGAGAAATCAAAGTTACATATGATTTTGTGACATAATTTTTTAAAGTTATAGGAATGTAATAGTTTTTTCTGGAAAATTGTCCGCTTGGCTTTTTGAAGTAAAGCGGATATAACATTTGACTATTGAAATTTTGTAATTTTTGGATGTGCTAACAGGTAAGGAAATGGAGGAGCAAGATACTTGCTTTTGGAAGAAAGATAGAACAAATGCAGTGTCAATTCTCCTGCAGAACCTTTTATTCCAAGTGTTTCATCCTTTTTTTTGCCTTTTGAAATAAGAATATCATGTAAAATAAATTTAATATTTCTTAATCATATTTGATAGACTGTATTGAAGTTTTATCACTTTTTGATGCCTTCTATATGTTTGGTATTTATACTTCCTGTTTACAGGCTCCTGGTATAATCTCTTGATGGGAGGCAAAGGACGAAGGCTACCTCCCAACCTTAGGCGTCTACCTCTTGGACCCGATATGGTGTATCCTAATTCATTTGGTCCTTCTATACATAACCCACCACCAGACATGGTGTATCCTGATTCATTTGGTCCTTCTATACATAACCCACCACCAGGTGATTTTTCTCCTTTTAACAGGCTACCTAAAGGGTCATGGGGATCTTGGTCCTCCTTGGTAAGAACTTTTGTTAGCACGAGCCCTATTCTCGGAGGCATTGTTTGAAAGTGCAAAGATCAATCGTTAAAATATAAAAGTCTTAGGATACACTCTATGACAGGATATGAATTATGAAAGAAAAGGAAAGTTCCTAAAATGCCACATAGTCTCATACTCATAGATGTGGCGTACTTCACACCCATGATGAATAAAACTCTACTTAATGCGGGATGTTGGACTCCCTAGGATACTTCAAAATCTTGTGCTCTGATCAAGTTTGTTACGACCCAAGATAGGTTCTAAGTATGACATGGTGAATGAGATTCCCGAAAGAATCCAAACTAGCCTTATTAGCATATCATAAGCATTCATTTATAATGGCATACATAAATCAACAAACAGAAAACTCATATTAAGGTCTTGATAATGAACAATAAGAAAAAGCCATAAGATTACATAGGATCATACATAGTGTCCAAACATGCCTTTATATACTAGAATACGAGAGGACTAGAACATATTTCTAGCTCACCCTCAAGAAATAAAGTACTAAGAGTCTTAAGATAATACAAATCATAATAATAAATCATAAGTTAACTAGCACAAGAATTATCCCCGAAGAATGAAGACTCATCAATAAGCTGTAAATAGTCACTAGATCTAACCATTATGATGAAGAAGAAGACAATCACTTGTTTCTACATTATGAGATAATGTAGACAAAAGTATATATTGGTATATTGAAATGTACTAAATATGTGAGCATGTAATGTAATTATGGTCATTTAATACACATGTACGGTCAAGTAAAATACATAAACAAGTAGGAAAATAAAAGATGAGAGATCAAGTGTAAATGGCTATACGTGAAATCATGCAAATAACATGATGAGTCATACATAAGTGAGAAATAACCATAACCGACAATAAGATCATGCGAGCTATAACATAGAATCTTAATTTTACCTGTACATGAAAAAAATTCTATTTTGCTAAGGTAAAAATCTACCCCTTATCGAAAAAAGAGTTAACTTGCCAAGGTAGAACTTTACCCCACTAAGTGAGTGTCATATGTTATGTGGATTCACTAGTATATTATATTGGTAAATCATAAATTCCTACATGGTACATATTTATGAGATAAGAGACTTTATATAAGGACCACGTATTTCATGCATGTTTGCTTCTTGATATCTACTTTATATTGTGTGGTAAGATTCTAGTTGATCGATAATGCCTATAATTAAGTACTCATTATTTGTATCGATATTACTATTGCTATATCTTTTTGGGTATAGTTTTATTACAAGATCGATTATATTTCATAGGTAAAGAGGAAGAAGATGACGATCTCCAATAGCTTCTACTCTTCCTTCTTTATGGTGGAACTGTGTCATTATTTTAATCGTACTCTATATTCTTAGAAGCTCTTGCACATGTTTACACTAGATCCCTTAGGGCATTAAATGTCTCATTATAAATAAAATAAAATAAAAATAAAAATAATAAATTAAATTTTTAACCCTATATTTGGTAATTCAAAGATTTTTTTAGCTTTATCTTCAGTTTTGTTCCCCTTCCACATGATTTAGATAGTTGAAAATTTTGAGTTCTCCTATGTAAGTGTTAAAGTGGGTGTTTGCACAACATGATGGGTTGGGTTGTGGCAGTAAGATACCAATACTTAGTGCGTATTTGAATTGACTTTTTTTTTTTAGTTTTTGACTTTTAAGCATTTTTTTAGGTTTTGAAAGTATTTGAACAATACAAGAAAGTGCTTTTAAGCAGTTTCCTAAAGCTAATAAAATACTTAAAAAAAAGTCAAAAGTTGGAGGTTTTCAATTTATGATTTTTGATTTTTAACTTATAAGTCACTTTAAAAAAAGTCAATCTCTATAAAAAAAATAATATCATAATTGGTAGCAATAATATAGTAACCATATTGCTAGCTTCTCTATCAGTATTAGAAACATCTAAAAAAATTATGAGTAGTAATTAAAGTAGAAATAAATAAAAGTTTAATGTGAATCAACTGTGATTAGTTTAATCTATTGTAAATTTATTTAAACAAAAAATCTAAGTAAAAAATGGCAAAGCACTCACATGCAATAACATAATCAATTTCATAGATCCTAATCTGTCTTTTCACACATAAAATGTTCAAGATGTAACAACCCCACGAAATGACGAAAATACCCCTAGAATTGATCTTACACGTAGCATGTCTTCGCTAACTCCGTTTGCAAATATGAGATCGAATTTGTGATCAGTGCAAAAAATCAAGTCAAAAAATGATCTCGATTCAACAAAAAGTAAAAAAAACGCGAATTATTTTTCCCAAAAGAATTCAAAAATAGTGAGGTTCGCGGAGAGAACGCGGAAGCCACTTAGTAGTTTTCCGAAAATTTAACAAAAAGTGAGAATTTGTGAAAAAGTGAGAAATAACACTAGTGCGTGTCGCGCATTAGTGTATTTTCGGAGTAGTTTTATTCTTTTAATGAGGAGGGGCAATTTTGACTTTTTTCACACCCCATATCCTAAATTAGTCCATTTATAAGTCGTAAACACTCCCTAAATCATACTTCTACCCTTTCATTCTCTAACAAACAAGAAACCCTTCTCAGAACTTTCAGCGTAGAAATTCAAGAACAATTAGGGCGTTCAAGATAATCTTTTCAATCTTTCAAGAACTCATTCCAAGGTATGCAAGGCTACCTAAAAAGTATGGTTTTGATAATATCTTTAGAAATAGAAGCAATTTTTATCCATGGACTTGCAAGCATTGATTGATACTAAATTCATGTAATTTTGTAAAATATGTTAAATTTCATGAAAAATTTTATAGATTCTTAATGAATATTATGATTATTGATCTTTATAACATCCAATTCAAGAATTGTTATTAAGTTTATATCCAATTATGATTAAGATTCTTTGTTGTTGATTTTCTTGAAAATCTTGATGTTATTTCAAGAAAAGAAAGAATTAGTTGAGTACCTTTAAAGCTAAATTTAAGAAATGCATTTTAAAGATATATTATCACCTATTAGCCAAGAATTTAGTATGTTTTGAGTCACTGAGTTGATTCTAGTTCTCAGTTAAGTTAAAGAAGTTGTATGAGAAAGCTATGTAGTAAATTGGGCTAAGTCCCCAAGAAAGCCAAATTTCAAGAATTTATGATCACTTAAGTATGAGCTTTATAAAGCATTTTAGGAGTAGTATTGAGTACCGATATGGGTGAAAGTAGAATAAATTACTCGAACTCATAAACTATGTAGCCAGCATAGGATAGGATTGTACTACAGTACTTTTCTCATTAGCCACTGAGATGGACTAGTTTTGGGATGGATCCACTTCCCTAGTTCTTCGTCCCCTACCCTGGCGAAGTATGGGATGGCTCTGACAGCATGGACAAGACGCTGTATCACCACGAAGCTCATAGAGGTGGTTATCGGTAATAGAAACTTCCCAAGCTAAGAAACTAAGTTTTTCTTATCAGTTTTTAGTATGTTATTTTCAGCATACAAGTATTATGATTATTGTTATTTCACTTATAAATTATGATTATGCCTTTTGAGATGCATTATGATATCCCTATTAAATATTTTGGCCATCTTACATATTGTACATTCCACGTACTGGCGTCCTTATGACCTGCATCATTTTATGATGCAGAAGCAGGTGATAGAGTTCCTTAGTAGCTACTCCATTGAGAAACTGACAGCTTCTAGTCTTTGGTGAGGCCTCTTCTCAGTCCGAGGATCTTGAGTTGTTTATGTTGCTTTCAGTATTTATTTTTAGTTTTGACTACTTGGGGCCTGTGTCAGTAGTCCTTTCAAACGGTATTAGTAGAGGTTTCATAGACCATGTATTTAGTATTGTAGTTTTCAGTTATTTAGACATTGCTTAAAAGTCATTTTATTCAATTATGCTGACAGTTATGAATTTTTTTATTATTTTTAATTAGCCTTTTCCACTATTATAAGTCTTCCATTGAGTAAGTAGCCAGACCAAGTGGTTTGCTTAGGACCAGAAGTGATTTTCGAGTGTCATCCACGTCCAGGGTATAGGCTTGGGGTGTGACAAACTTGGTATCAGAGCCCAAAGTTCAAAAGTCCTAGGGAGTCTATGGAACTGTGTCTAGTAGAGTCTGTATTATGGGTGTGAAGCACACCACATCTATAATAGATAAGGTACGGGACATTAGGAAGTGTCATCCTTTTTCTTGTTATTCCTTGTCTCGTGCTTCAGAGTATATCTCTGCGAAGTCCCTTCTAACTCATGCATTCATTCCATGTTTTCAGATCATGTCTCCACATAAAGCTAACAGATGAGTAAAGGGCAGAGGACACCTAGTTAGGAGGAACGTAAACCAGCCGGGCCGAATCCCTGAAGAGCCTAGAGGCCTAGCTGTGCTTGTGGAGCAGCCACAACAACTAACATATCTAACCTGAGCTTCGCCAGTCCATTCAAACTTTGACTCAGGCAATCACTACTCAGTGAGGTTGCCAAAGAGATGGCAGAAATGATAGGGTGGATATCGCCAGGGTTTGGGATTTCCTGAGGATTAATCCACCATAGTTCACAGGGTCCAATGTGAAAGAGGATCATGAGAACTTCATTAAGGAGCTTCAGAAGGTGTTCCAGGTGATGCGTATAGCTGAGGCTGAGCAGTTTGAGTTGGCTGCCTATCAGCTTAAGGGGGTAGCTAGACTCTAGTTTGACCACTGGAAAGGGAGTAAGGCAGATGACGCTCCAGCTATTATGTGGGCAGTGTTTGAGGAGGTTTTTGGGACAGTACTTTCCTAGAGAGATGAGACAAGCTAAGTTAAGAGAGTTTCTGAACTTGAAGTAAGAGAATATGAGTGTGCGAGAGTACAACCTTAAATTTACTCAACTGTCCCATCACGCTCCAGCTATAGTAGTAGACATGCATATGAGAATGGATCTCTTTGTGTTCGGGCTCTCTCGAATGACTAAAAAGGAGGGCAGGAATGCAATATTGATTGGGGATATGGATATAGCCGGCTTGATGACATATATGCAGCAGATAGAGAAAGAGAAAATGCAGGACAGGGAAGAGTTTAGGAGTAAGAGGGCCAAGATATCAGGCTAGGAGTCAGGCAACAGGGGGACTAGAGGTGGAGGTCACTCATCTTTCTAGCCTACGATAGCCAAACCAGCACCTTCATCCACTAGTGCACCTACATCGAGGGTTAAAAATAAGTAGGGATTACAACACCGCAAGTTCTCGGGTAGTAGTCACAGGGTAGCATAGCTCTATCAAACCGTTATCCTACTTGTGGTAAGTGTGACAAGTCTCACCCCGGAGAGTGCCTTCTAGGCACAAATGGATGTTTCAAATATGGTCAGGTGGAGTATTTCTTGAAGGATTGTCCTATAGGGAAGCAAATATGAGAGATACCAGGTCAAACAGTCTCTTCAGCCTCGTAGGGTAAGCCACACAAGGGTACTACAGCAAGGACAAGCTGGGGCACAAATTGCTCATATGCCATGGACACCAGACACGAGCAGGAGAACTAATCAGATATGGTTACGGGTATGCTCAAAATCTTTACTTATAATATCTATGTATTGTTAGACCCAGGAGCCACTTTGTCATTTGTAACCCCATACGTAGTTATGAAGTTTGGGGTTAATCCAGAATGTCTTCATGAGCCTCTTAGTATTTCTACCCCCACTGGAGAGTTTATTTTAGCCTAAAGAATTTATAGGGATATTCAGTTTCTTTTATCATAAGACTATTGTAGCTGATTTGGTAGAGTTAGATACGGTGGAGTTTGATGTCATCCTAGGCATGGATTGGCTTTATGTTGGGTATGCCTCTATAGATTGCAGAACTAGAGTAGTCAAGTTTTAGTTTCCTAACAAACCAGTCTTAAAGTGGAGGGGTAGCTCAGTATTTCCCAAGGGTCATTTTGTCTCATATCTCAAAACTAGAAAGTTAAACTATAAGGGGTGTATATACTACCTAGTCAAAATTTAGAGTTCTCGTACCGAGGCAACACCTCTTCAGTCTGTTCCAGTTGTGAAGGAGTTCCTAGAAGTCTTTCCTAAGGATCTTCTCGGAGTCCCACCTGATGGAGAGATAGACTTTGGGATAGACACTCTTCTAGATACTCAGCCCATATCTATTCCTCCATATCGAATGGCTCATTTGGAGCTAAAATAATTAAAGTTACAGCTGAAAGATCTTTTAAATAAGGGTTTTATTAGACCAAGTATCTCACCTTGAGGTGCTCCAGTTCTTTTCATGCATAAAAAGGATAGTTCTCTTTGGATGTGCATAGATTATCACTAATCCATTAAGAACAAGTACCTTTTTCCCATAATTGACGACTTATTCGACCAACTTCAGGGTGCTACCTATTTTTCCAAGATAGATCTTAGATTTGGGTATCATCAACTTAAAGTTAGAGAGAAAGACATTCCTAAGACAGCTTTCAAAACCCGATATGGTCATTATGAGTTTTTGGTCATGTCATTCGTGCTGACAAATGCACCAACAGCTCATGGATCTTATGAACGGGGTATTGAGGCCATACCTAGATATGTTTGTTATTGTATTCATAAATGATATTCTGATTTACTCCCATAGTAAGGAGGAGCATACAAACCATCTTAGAGTTATCCTTCCGACCCTTGAGGATCAACAACTCTATGCTAAATTTTTCAAGTGTGAATTCTGGTTAGAGTCTGTGGCATTTCTGGGGCACATTATGTCTGGTGAGGGTATCTAAGTTGATTCCCAAAAGATTGAGGCAGTAAAGAATTGGCCAAGGCCTGCTACTGCCACAAAGATAAGGATTTTGTTGGGCTTGGCGGGGTACTAAGGACGATTTGTAGGTTTTTTTTTTCTATCTTAGATCATTTGACTAAGCTGACCCAGAAGAAGACTAATTTCGAGTGGTCAGAAGCTTATGACAAGAGTTTCCAACAGTTGAAGACTAGGATGACAACAACCCTAGTCTTATCCCTACCAGATGGAGTTGATCATTTCGTGGTTTATTGTGATGCTTCCAGAGTTGGATTGGGTTGTGTATTAATGCAGAGAGGTAAGGTGATAGCATATGCCTCCAGACAGCATAAGATTCATGAAGAGAATTACCTAACTCATGATCTTGAGCTTCCTGCAGTGGTGTTTACTCTGAAGATTTGGAACACACTACCTATATGGTGGGCATGTGTATGTATTCACGGACCACAAGGATTTACAGTATATGTTTGGCCAGAAGGAGCTAAATTTGAGACAGAGGAGATGGTTGGAGCTGTTGAAAGACTATGATATGAGTATCCTCTATTATCCAAGTAAAGCTAATGTAGTTGTTGAGGCTCTTAGCAGGGTGACCATGGGGAGCATAACCCATGTTGAGGCTGAAAAGAAAGAAATTAAGGAGGTCTACAGACTAGCCCATTTGGGGGTTCAGATTGAAGATTCTGACGAAGGTAGGGCCATTATTAAAAATGGGTCAGAGTCATCTTTGGTGTTAGAAGTGAAAGAAAAGCAAGACAGGGATCCCATCCTCTTCTAATAAAAAGAGAATGTTTAAAAGTAGAACGTATTAGTGTTCTCAAAAGGGGGGAGATGGTGTCTTGAGATACCAAGGTAGGTTGTGTATGCCTAATGTTGATGGTCTTAGAGATAGAATCTTGGTCTAGGCTCATAATGCCAGTTACTCTATCCACCTTGGTGCAACCAAGATGTATAGAGATTTGCGAGAAGTCTATTAGTGGGGTCGTACGAAGAAGGACATTGCAAAGTTTGTCTCCAGATGCCTAAACTACCAGCAAGTTAAGGTTGAGCACCAAAGGCCTTGTGTTGTAGCCCAGAACATAGAGATTCCAGAATAGAAATGGGAGATGATTAATATGGACTTTGTAACAGGCTTACCTCAATCCCATAGACAACATGATTTGATATAGGTCATAGTAGACAGAATGACCAAGTCATCTCACTTCCTACCTGTCAAGACAATTGATACAGCTGAGGACTTGCTAGACTCTATCTTAAGGAGATTGTTAGTCTGCACGGGGTCCCTATATCCATTATCTCAGACAGAGGAGCCTAGTTTACAACACAATTTTGGAAGTGCTTTCAGAAAGGGCTGGTATGAAGGTAAAACTTAGCACAACCTTCCATCCACAGACAGACAGGCAAGCAGAGCGAACTATACAAACCTTGAAAGATATGTTGAGGGCTTGTGTGACAGATTTTAAAGGTAAATGGGATGATCATTTACCTTTGATTGAGTTCTCTTATAATAATAGCTTTCAAGCTAGCATACAGATGACACCATATGAAGCTCTTTATGGAAGAAGGTGTAAATCACCCACAGGGTGGTTTGAAGTTAGTGAGTCAGGATTGATAGGACCTGATCTAGTCCATCAGGCTATGGAAAATGTGAAGGTTATTCAGGAGAGGTTCAAGATAGCTCAGAGCCGACAAAAGTCTTACACAGATACTAGAAGAAGAGACTTGGAGTTTGAGGTAGGCAATTTGGTATACTTGAAGGTATCACCAAAGAAGGGAGTTATGAGATTCGGGAAGAAGGGGAAGCTCAACCCACGATATATTAGGCCGTATCAGATCCTGAGAAGAGTGAATAACAGTACTTACGAGTTAGAGTAACCATCTGAGTTGAGTGTTATACATTCGATGTTCCATATTTCCATGCTTAAGAAATGCTTGGGAGATCCCTCTCTAGTTGTATCGGTTGAAAGTGTTGGGATTAAGAACAACTTATCTTAAAAAGAGATTTCGGTGCAAATACTAAACCAACAGGTTCGTAAATTGAGGACTAAGGAGATTGCTTCGGTGAAGGTTTTGTGGAGGAAGCTACTTAGGAGGCAGAGGAAGATATGAAAGCCAAGTATCCACACTTGTTTATTTGCCTAAATGAGGACCTTGAAGATAACTTTCATATTCTTACCTTGAAGATTTATGTTTATTAAGTTAGAAAATCTTATGTTTCGAGTTTGCTTTATTCGTATCGTTATCATTCGAGGACAAATGATCCCAAGGGTGAGATATTATAACACTCCCGTGAAATAATAAAAATACCCCTAGAATTGACCTTACGTATAGAGTGTCTTCCCTTGCTCCATTTGCTAATCCGAGGCCTGATTTGCGATCACTGTGAAAAATCAAGTCAAAAAATGATCTCGACTGGATAAAACTTAAAAAAAATATGAATTATTTTTCCCAAAAAAATTCAAACATACTGAGATTTCCGCGAGAACGCGAAATCACACTTAGTGGTTTCCAAAAATTTATGAAAAAGTGAGAATTTGCGAAAAGTGAGAAATAACACTAGTGCACGTCACACACTAGTGTATTTCCAGAGCAGTTTTGTTCTTTTAATGGAGAGGGGAAATTTTGACTTTTTTTCACACCCCATATCCTAAATTAGTCCATTTTAAGTCATAAAAAGTCCCTAAATCACATTTCTACCCTTTCATTCTTTCAAAAACAAGAAACCTTTTCAGAACTTCAAGCCTAGAAATTCAAGAACAGTTAGGGTGTTTAAGATAATCTTTTCAATCTTCCAAGAACTCATTCTAAGGTATGTACGGCCACTTAAAAAGTATTATTTTAACAATATCTGTAGAAATAGAAGCTAGTTTTTATCCATGAACTCGCAAATATTGATTGATACTAAATTCCTGTAACTTTGTAAAGTATGTTAAATTTTATGGAAAATTTTATAGATTCTTGATGAATATTATGATTATTGATCTCTATAACATCCAATTCAAGAATTGTTATTAAGTTTATATCTAATTATGATCAAGATTCCTTGTTGTTGATTTTCTTAAAAATCTTGATGCTATTTCAAGAAAAGAAAGGATTAGTTGAGTACCTTCAAAACTAAGTTCAAGAAGTGCATTTTAAAGATATATTATCATCTATTAGCTAAGAATTTAGTATGTTTTGAGTCACTGAATTGATTCTAGTTTTCAGTTAAGTTAAAGAAGTTGTATGAGAAGCTATGAAGTAAGCTGGGCTAAGTCCCCAAGAAATCCAGATTTCAAGAATTTATGATCACTTAAGTATGAGCTATATAAAGCATTTTGAGAGTAGTATTGAGCACCGATATGGGTGAAAGTAGAATAAATTACTCGAACTTATAAACTATGTAGCCAACATAGGATAGGATTGTACTACAGTACCTTCCTCATTAGCCATTGAGATGGACCAGTTTTGGGATGGATCTACTTCCCTAGTTCTTCATCCCCTACCCTGGTAAAGTATGGGATGACTCTGGCAGCGTGGGTAAGACGTTGTATCACCACGAAGCTCATAGAGGTGGTTGTCGGTAAGAAAAACTACCCAAGCTAAGAAACTAAGTTTTCTTATCAGTTTTCAGTATGTTATTTTCAGCATACAAGTATTATGATTATTGTTATTTCACTTATAAATTATGATTATGTCTTTTGAGATGTATTATGATATCTCTATTAAATGTTTTGACCATCTTATATATTGTACATTCCACGTACTGACGTCTTTATGACCTGCATCGTTTTATGATGCAGACGAAGGTGACAAAGTTCCTTAGCAGTCGCTCCGTTGAGAAATTGACGGTTTCCAGTCTTTGGTGAGGCCTCTTCTCAGTCCAAGGCTCTTGAGTTGTTTATATTGCTTTCAGTATTTATTTTAAGTTCTGACTACTTGGTGCCTGTCTCAGTAGTCCTTTCAGACAGTATTAGTAGAGGTTCCATAAATCATGTGTTTAGTATTGCAGTTTTCAGTTATTCAGGCATTGCTTAAAAGCCGTTTTATTCAGTTATGCAGATAGATATGAATTGTCATATTGCTGTAGTTAGCCTGTTCTACTATTATGAGTCTTCTACTGAGTAAGTAGCCAGGCCAAGTGGTTCGTTTGGGACCAAAAATAGTTTTCGAGTGCCGGCCATGTCCAGGGTGTAGGCTCGGGGCATGACACAAGATACATTAAATGATAAGGAAAAATAAAAAATAACATACAAACTACAAACAATATATTTCAAATCAATGAGAAGAAAATATTTACACAAAATTATTGACACACACACACACACAAAAAATCTTCTTGTACCATTTTGATTATCTCAATATAAACTATTCATAAATATTTATTTAAGGAGAAAAAATTCGATAAAAAAATAGCGTAACTATCACACATATAAATAAAAGGAAGCTCACTACGCAACATCGGAGAACAATTAATTTAAAAATTAGAGAACTATAAATTTCGCGTAGAGAATCAACAACATAGTAAAAATAAAAGGAGTTAAGAATATAGAAGAAAAAGAATAAGTATAAGCTGGAGCAAGTTAGGGTGGACATTAATCTAGGATGAAGAGCTATGTTTCAAAATTCAAAAAGACTCGTAGATCAAATGAAATTAATACTATAATATGCTGCTCATACTTTTTAATATACCATCAAAAGCATGTCAGATCCTCTAAAAGCAACACATTTTTGAAAAATTCAACACGTATGCTGTAACATTTCTGGAGAATCCAAATAACCTACATTATAACATTTTATTTATCATTATCTTTCCCCAATCTCACAACTACATTTTATACATATGGGAACTTTATCACTTTTTCTCTATCTTGTTAGCTATTACTTCATTGTCCTTGTTATTTTGATCAAATAATTAACCATTTAACTTTTCAATATCAATACAAAGATCAAAGCATACCTAAAGTTGAATCACCCGCTTGAGAAGATGAAAGAAAGGAAGCATAGTATTTGAAAATTTGAAAGAAAAAAAAATCATCCAAAAAAGTAGGTTAAGTATGAAATAATATCCATGAACGCATCCATTAAATTAAACAAATTAAAGAGATTTAAGAGGAAGCTTAGGACAATAAAATTTTAAAAAAAATACTAAATTGAAATTGCTACCACTATTTTTTTTAGTGTGAAAAAAATAGTTTATATTTAAAAATTTAAAAGGGAGACAAGCACAACAGTGTAGATGCTTCTAGATTTTTTTTGGTTTAAAAAATTATGTATTGTATGATAATAAAGTGATCTTGTGGGCATTCTAGAATTACCTTAATTATGTTATTTAATTTTAGAATAGAAATTTGAGGTGAGATATTTTATCATAGATATTTATAATTTGTCTTGGTATGATGAATATAATTATAACTTTTCCCTTACATTAGCTAAATCTTACTAAATTACCATTGATCATCCTCTCATTGACTTTTCTATATATATATATATATATATATATATATATATATATATATATATATATATATATATATA
>JAOTQJ010020873.1:0-16881 GCA_025642045.1 Solanum sejunctum | reverse complement strand
TCTGAATGCTCCAGAAGTCTGGGTGGACCCTTCTGTACCAACTCTATTAGGACAATCCCGCATCAGGTGGCCCTGGCGGCCACAAATATAATAGGCACCTGTAGAGCAGAAACACTCCCTCGAGTGCCGTTTCCCGTAATGAGGACACAGGGGTAGTAAATCTCTGCTGGCTGCTAGAACCCGATCCTGCCCCTAACTGACTAGTAATAGCTTGTCTCCTACTGGGGGTCTGCGAAGATGCGCTATGCACTGGTCGAGGAGGAGGTCCACTATGCTACAGTCGAGACTACCTAGACCAGAAATCTACTACTGAATCAAATGACCTGGCCCTCTTTGGCGGCCTCCTATCATCTGTCTTGTCTGCCTGGTGTCCTCGACAACTATCCTCCATCCCCTTGGCATGGGTCTGAATGCAGGCAATATCTATCCCCGGTTGGGCAGCCAATACCAGATAACTATAAACATAATATGAATCCAGTCCCACAATACAGCAATGCATACAATTTGTCATGCTGGAAACATGTAGAGATGCATATCAGGCCAAAGAATTAAATCCCGAACTAGATTCCCGAACCGACTGACCCCGCTGCTTCAACATTAGAAACTTGTCCTCCTTGATGCGCCTTATTTCTAGAGGTCAAAAGTGAGCTAGGAATGCCTCAGTGAACTTTGCCCCAAACAGCAGGTCGGGCTTCCATACCTTGGGATAAAAGCCACAACTCGTACCAATCTGCCGCAACATCATGTAATCGATAGGATGCCAACTCTACAGATTCCACTTCGGAGGCCCCAATCACCCTTAATGTCCGCTGCATCTGTCTCACAAACTCCTTAGGATCCTCTGAATGTTTGGACCCGACGAATTCTAGTGGTCCACAAGCCAAGAAATCATGGGCCCGGGAACTCTCTTGACAGGCTTCCTGACTACTTCTAGCCTCCTATCTGTGAGCCTATCATGCCATAATTTGAGTCAGCAACTGCACTGCCTCCCGCAGCTCACCGACTTACGCTCCTGGCTGGGGAGTTAGAGGTTTTGACGCTTGACCCTCTAGAGCTGGTGGGGTGACCAAACCCGCTGTTGGGAATACAATCTCTAGCTCCGGCAGATCTCAAGCTTGGGTAGTTCCCCGACCATGGCAGGTCCCAACTATTACTGCAGGTCTTCCTCTGCTACCAACTGGTTTCTTCCTCGACGGCATATCCAAAATTCAAATAATTTCTATCAAGGAAGGAATCATCCTATTAACATCGCTCTAATGCACAATCTAAGAACAGAAGGAAGAGTAACATCCTAAATGTCCTGTAGCCTCCTATTGATAGGTGTGGTGCACGAGACACCAATAAAGAAGACTGTACTAGACACGATCTGTGGACACTCTGAGGACTAATTGCTCTGATACCACTTCTATCATGACCCAATCCAGGGACCGTGATTAGTGTTGATTGCGCACCCAAACAAACACTAAACTGAATTTCCAACTATAGTAGACAAGAAATTTATCAAAATTTTGGCAGAGTTTCCTCTGTTTTACTGACTAACCACACCTGCAAACATCAACCCCAGTATACGACGGATATCCATACACATACATATGCAGGCCGACAAGGTCACAGCTGCGGTAGAACCGCCCCACAAGAGTATCATACATACGTAGTCGAACCACATGCAACATCCCACACCCACATGTATCCACAGACCTCTACACATATGAACTAAATCATAGGACGGGACAGGGCCCCGTCATACCCTCGAATATACATAAATGGAAAATAAAAAAAATGAGTGTACATGTATATACTAAAAGTCTTCTCCTGAGGCAAAGGGAGAACTTCAACAGTAGACAGAGATCCTAAGAAGGTGGCTCTCTAGCCTATACGTCAGTACCTGCAGGTATGAATTGCAGCCCCCGAAGGAAGGGGGTCAGTACAAAATACGTACCGAATATGAAAAGCGGAAAGTACAAAATATAAATGAGAGTAATAATCCCAATAAAAATATATCAGTCAAACCTGCATGAAAACGTCAAAATAATTCTTTATTTAAAATATCAAAATAATACATACCGGATAAGAACAATGGTGACCTCCATACTCGCGCCATACCACAGCATAAGACCAGAAGTTTCAAATCCCCAAAATCTATAACACAAGTCCCAACTGTAGTATAGGTGAGTCGAGATGACGGTGCCACACACTCATGTCATAGGATAGGTGAGCCTAGGCAAACAGTGGCCAAGCACTCAAGTATCGTAATGCGTAAAGGTCATCATGCCCATTATATAAGTGAACCAAGGCGAAGGGGCCAAGCACTTACATGAGTTGGGGCGAAAGGGCCCAGCACCCACACGTCATGTTGCCAACATATCCCAAGACCAGCTCCTTATTTCTCCAAACTAAGCAAAGTTGGCCCATGGGCAAACCGACCCTCCGTATCTGAATCTACTTCGGAATATATATATAGACATACATATAATTATACATATGTATGATAATACCCAGCTCGAGAACCGGGAAACAAGACCATAATTGCATGAATAGAGTCGTGAGAATCACTAGTTCCATAAAAAAAACTTACTGATAGGAATATACATGCATAAAAACTAGTTCCATAATGGCAGAATGTTACGGGCATTTGCGCCCTCCAAAAATATACATTCTTTCAACATACTAAACCATTTCACACTTTTACAACTTGCGAGCTCTACATACCTAGAGTCAAAATATAAATATAATTTTTTTAGTTATAAAGTACCTAGGAGCGAACATAGGAAGTTTTTGGACCCAAATTATGAAGGAAAAAGGAATTTTCTCAAATGTATGATGTTGATCAAACTTAAGTAATTCATACCAAGAGATAGGAATCTTTACATATCTTGATTTCTTTCTCCAACTAATTCCAATGCAATATCACTCTAATTTATGCTTTCGGATGCCCAACGTCTGCACAAATTACAATAACGCCAACGATTAACAACCATATGCTGTCTTAAATCCTAACTTTTTGTTCCAAATGTTATAAAAATTTTGGCACCATCTCTCCTTAAAATACGCCGCCCCGAGAATTCAACTCGGCTCAAATAATCAATCAACAACAACCTACAACATAGATAAACCCTCTCCAATGCCATCACAACATCAAAAACACCACAAGATGCTATTATGGAACAACTTTTACAAATAGGGAAACATACATATAGGTACACATCTACCATAGTCAAGCCTTCCTATATACTCCAATAAATATAATACATCACTCTAATGCCCAACACAAACCCCCAACGTTAAAACATAACATTACATATCCCATGGGACTCCAATTCGAGCGAACCCTCATGTATTCATTCACATAGTTTCCCAATACTTCTTTCACCCCACAAGGACTATTTTCATGACAAATAAATATAAACACAAGACTATAAATCAATATATCTTCGTATGCAAGCTTGTACCCATTCAACCCCAAATTCCAAATTCACAATTCAAGCTAGCAATCAACCCTCTTTTTATGTTTTACCTTCATTGTAACGCACCCCTAACACACCCACAAGCTTTAATTTACATGAATTAAGCTATAAACTAACATACCTTTCAAGTCCCTTACTAGACTCAAATCTTCATATCCATCGAACCAAGCACTTCCTTAACCAACTAACACCACCACGCCACTTAGGAGACCCAATATACCAAGCTTGAAGTGTCAAATAATTGAAAGATCAAAAAAAAGATTTTTTTTTCATTGTAGTTGGCCGAGAGCTTCTCCCCTGTTTGCTCTCTAATTTTTTTCTAAGTGTGACTTTCTCTTATGCCTACAAGAGACATATATACATATATATATATATATATGCAGAAATCCCCTCTTGGACCAATCAAAAAATGCCACACACATGACCCCACTCAAAATTTTTAAATCTTAAAGACCACCCTTTAAATTAAATTTATATTTGGTCCCAAACTTTACCAATTTGAACCAATTGAGGACTTATGGGTTCTAACTTACGGGTTCTAACATGCATTATCTGTCACAAGACAAATATAAAAACTTCATATAAGGTTTATTAATAACACTCCTATTAACTATTATCTTCTTCTTTTTTTGGCCACACCAGTGATTAAGTATAATGATATGTAAACCTTGTTTCTATTCTCACAATCGAATAAAAAGAAAGTTGAGTTTTCTAGTTCTCGACATAAAAGTTATTTGTTTTATATTTTGCACCTTAAATTACTGACTTTCTGCACATTGATTCACGGATAAAAATGCCAACTTCTTTTAGTTTCACTTTTTATACAAATAGTACACACCTAATATAAATAATTCAACATCACTAAATTATTATGAAATACAAATCAATTATATCATCTTAAATTTTAACTAATAAAAAACTCACGATCTCTTAATTAATTTAGAAGTTGATTATATGTCATGTAAAGTTTTTAATTGAATTGTCTTTTTGTAAGATTTCACGTTATACTTTTCTAACCCAAAAGAATGATTTTTCTTTGTATACATCTGTTAGGTTCACAACCAATAATGAAAAAAATTTGACACTATATATGTTTTATATCAAAAAAATCTTTATTACTGAATATTGATTCTTAAGTCTATTGACTGAGTTAATTTGCAAGCGGAGAAACATCTATCCTCTTGAGAAAATTACATACTACTAAATTTATATAACTTTTCTACCTTAAATTAATCTCAATAAACTCATAATTATTATTTAATATTATTACTTCAATTTTAAATTTTTATTTCACTATAATTTTTTGTTTTGACCTACTTCATCTTGCATCTTTAGAAAGGTCAAGTAAAGAAGAAATATTTAAGTTAAAAAAATGTGCAAAAAAGATTGTAACTAAAAGTTTTTACAATATTTTAAAATTTTATATGATTGAGTATAATAAGTCTGACGGATAGAGTTATTAAACAATAATACATTAATATATTTTTTTACTAAACTTTTTTTATTATGAAATAACCTAAATTATAAAAGATGGGATTTCTTATTAGAATGATGGAATGATTAATAAAACACCACTTGTTATACTTATAACATGATTTGTTCTGATATCTTTGCACTCACATTAATTAAAATTTATTTCTACACTAACTAATATTTTTTAACGATGGGACATAATGTTTTTAATGATCAAATATATCCCCTCATTAATATTGGATTAAAATTTATCTTTATCAATTGAAAAAATTGGTTACTATAAATGTATTTATAACGACCGAAAAAAATTTGGTTGCTATAAGTATATTTATAATGTCTGAAAAAAATTTGGTCGCTATAAGTATACTTATAGCGAACGAAAAAAATTTGGTCACTATAAGTATATTTGTAACGACAAGATTCATTTCCCTCTATTAAGAAATGGTTGATTAAAGTCCTTTTTCTTGTAGTGTGAAGTCCTCGAATACTGGCCTCTACATTATGAAATGATGCAGGCCTAAATGGGCGTCAATACATGAATATACTACTATGTAGGAATGGCTAAAGTAAATACACAAGGCTCGACTCAACTCAGTAAACTCAATTCAGAACTCAACTCATTCCTATCACGACCCAATCCTAGGGCCTAGACATGACTAGCGAAAGGGGAACCTGAAGGAACCCCCAAAAAAGTCTCATAGCATATCATTACACATCCTTGGTTGTCGAAGCAATTAGAATGACGATAAGGAATAAACATAAACAAGGAAAACGGGACTAAGGGTAACTTCCATATCATAAACTTCAAGAGTCAATTGTGTCAAAGCTCATAGCATAGATACATTACCTTTCCAACAGCACCTCTACTACATCGATAAGAGCGAGGACCAAGACGAAGCAACTAGGATCACCCTCATAGTCAATACATAAGTCAAAACAGAAAGTCTTAATACATAGCAAGAGATCGTACGTAACGTCCCTGGAATGGAGGATTTACCAACAAGCTTGATAGAAGTTGTACTAGCCATGTGGAGGAGGAGGATCAAGCGGTACACCGATGTTAGACCCTGTAAGTTAGAACCCGTAAGTCCTTAATTGGTTCGATTTGGTAAAGCTTGGGACCAAATTTAAATTTTATTCTAAGTTTAGTCCTTAAGATTAAATTATTGTGGGTTTATGTGTGTGTCTATTTCTAATAAGTCCATGTGGGAGATGTTTGCATATATATATATATAGATATATATATATGAACTTATCTCTTGTACAAGAAGAGACTTCTACACTTAGTGAAAAAAAGAGAAGAAGCAATCTGAAAGTTGTAGAACCCTCTCATGTTGCTATAGTGCCAAGAAAAAAATTGCATTAACTTGAGTTTTCGATTTTTTGATGCTTTAAGCTTGGTATATTAGATCCCCTAAGTGGTATAGAGGCGTTAGTTGGTCAAGGAAACACTTGGTTTGACTGCTAGGAAGATTTGGGTCTAGTAAGGAGCTTGAAAGGTATGTTAATTTCTAGCTTCATTTATGTCAATTAAAGATTGTGGGGGTGTTAGGGATGTGTGGAATTGAACGTAAAACATGGTAAAAGGGTTGGCTGTTAGTTTGAATAGTAAATTTTGAATTTGAGGTTGGAATTGAGGACAAGTTTGCATATGAAGATATATTATTTTATAGTCATGTGTTTATTTTTATTTGCCATGAAAATAGTCCTTGTAGGATGAAAGAAGTGTTGGGAAACTATATGAATGTTTACATAAAGGTTAGCTTGAACTGGAGCCCCATTGAAAGTATAATATTATATTTTAACGTTGGGGGATTGCGTCGGGAGTTGGAGTGACGTATTATAATTCTTGGAGTATATAGGAAGGATTAAATATGGTAGATAGGTTTTTGTATAAATGCTGCCCTGCTTTACCAATTATGTCGTAATAGCATTTTGTGGTGTTTTGATGTTGTGATGGTATTGGATAGAGTTTATTGATGTGGTAGGTTGTTGTTGTTGTTGTTGATTGATTATTTTAGCCGAATTGAATTCTAGGGGCGGTGTATTTTAAGGGAGATGATGCCAATTTTTTTTATAAAATTTGGAACTAGAGAGTTACGATTTAAAAACCGATATGGTTGTTAATCGTTGGTGTTATAGTAATTTGTGTAGACGTTGGACATCCAGAAGCATAAATTAGATTGGTCTTGCGTTGGAGTTAGTTGGAGAAGGAAATCAAGTTATGTAAAGATTTCCTACCTCTTGGCATGAGTTGGTTAAACTTAGTCAATGTCGTATATTTGAAAAAAGAAGAAAGAAGAAATCCCTTTTCCTTCACAATTTGGGTCTAACTATAAGCTAAGTTCATTCTTTGCTACTCTTATCCTAAGTTACTCCCATCTATAACTTTTGTCTTTAAAAATCCATGAATACCGTTTGTTTGATCGAAAGCTAAATAGTTGGAAAGCTATGGGTTCTATTGTTCCAAAATCACTTTAAAAATTGTTTTGAAGCCTATTTTAGTAAAGTGTATGATGGGAAATTAAGCAAGTTCATTTGAAATTACCTTTATACGTACATTTGAGCAATTTTGACAAAATTTCATAAAGGAATAACTTCTTGATTTCAAAAATGAATATTTTCCATATTACTAAGTTTTTGGAACTAGTTTTTATGGATATGATTCTCACGACTCTATTCGTGCCATTTTGGTATTGCTCACCCATTTTCGGGCCAGTTGATATCGTGCATATGTATAACTATATGTATGTATGCATATATATTCCGAAGTAGGTTGGACATGGCGGGCTGGTTTGCCCATGGGCTGGCTTTGCTTAGTTTAGAGACAAAAGGGACTGGGCTTGGGATATGTTGGCATCATGACGTGTGGGTGCTCGGCCTCTTTGCCCCAACCCACTTGAGTGCTTGGCCCCTTCGCCTTGGCTCACTTATATAACGAGCATGATGAGCTTTACACATTATGATGCGTGAGTGCTTGGCACCTTTGCCTCGGCTCACCTACCCTATGATGTGAGTGCATGGCACCGTCGCCTCGGATCACCTATACTACAGTTGGGACTTATGTTGGAGATTTTTGGGATTTGAAACTTCTGGTGTTATGCTGTGGTATTGTGCGAGTTTGGAGGTCGCCATCATTCCCGTCCGATATACATTGTTTGGATGTTTAAATAAAGAATTATTTTGATGTTTGCATACACGTTTGATTCATATATTGTATTCAGATTATTACTCTCACATATATTTTGTACTTTTCGCTTTACATATTCGGTACGTATTTCATACTGACCCCCTTCTTTCTGGGGGGGCTATGTTCATGCCCACAGGTACGACCGTACAGGTTAGAGAGCCTTATTTTTAGGATATCCGTCTACCGTCGAAGTGCTCCATTGCCTCTAGAGCAGACTTTTGGTATATACATGTACCTTTATTTTTGGTATTTTGCATTTATATGCATTCGAGGGTATGACGGGGCCCTACCCCAGCCTGTGATTCAGGTCGTATGTTTAGAGGACTGTGGATACATATGGGTATGGTATATTACCTGTGATATGGTTACATATGTATGGTACTTTTGTTCGGCGATTCTACCGCAGCGGTGACCTTGTCGGCCCGCATATATATATATATATATATGTGTGTGTGTGTGTGCGCATAGATGTTTGTTGTATGTTGGGTTGCTGTATGCAGGTTCAGTTAGTCAGTAAAATAGAGGAAACTCTGCCAAAATTTTAGTAGATTCCTTAGCTATTATAGTTGAAAATCCGGTTTATTGTTTGTCTAGGTGTCCAATGTGCACTAATCACGATCCCTGGGTTGGGTCATGACAACCGGTTACTACATGGTGACATCATATATGCATAGAGTATGCGTTAGTATATTTAAATGTGCTTAGTATGTAGGATGCAATGCAAAAAGAGATAGGCATCATAGGCAAAATGCATAATCAGAAGCAGTGAATGGCAAACTAACATTATGGCTATCTGAATGTTGCTTGAAGTAAAAATCATGCTTATATAGATCATAATCTAAGTGTAAGGAGTGACAATTATAGTGAAAGCCAAGGCCTAGCACCCCCTTGGATAGGTGCATAAGGTACAAACCTGTTCATGAGGTTGATGGAGTACAAACCCTCCACCAAGGTTGACAGAGTACTAATCCCTCATTAAGGTTGATAGAGTACAAATCCCCCATCATGGTTGATAGGTACCAACCCCCAACATGGTTACTTGGGCCTACAACCCCCAATCTAGGCGACAAATATACCAACCCATGATAGGTTACCTGGGACTACAAGCCCCAAGCTAGGATATATCATCCCCAACACTATATAGATATAATATCATATATATACACACATACAAAGAAAGACACAAATACATACTCACACCCCTTTCATCATCATACACATACATTCCTTTTCGTCATCATTCCATCATAATTTCATCATCATTTCATCACCATTTCTTTAGCATTTCATTATCATATAGTCATCAAACTCATAAGACATATATTGGACCTTTAATTCCTCAAGAATACATAACCAGACAGTTTATCAAACACTTAGAGGGTGTGTAATGCTAGTGTAAACTCATGTAATTCAAGAACGAAATCATGCTAGAAAAAATCTGTGTAAAGCTATCAATAGATAGTTAGTAACACCCTCAAACAATATACATCAAGATCCTTAATCAATTTTCACAATAGACCTTAGGTTCATAGCTCCAAACATAGTAAAACAGTCACATTTTCATAAATCCCAATATAGTGTGCAGTGATTTTCATAATAGATAAGAACAATGAATAAATCAACTTTAAATCTTGCAATTTTGAGTAAAAAAATCTTGGGTATCATGGGTGAAAGGAACTTGTGAAAGAAACTCACATACCTTAGCTTTGGAGATGAGCTTGATGAAGATTGGAGATGGAGACTTGAAGCTTGAGAGGAAATTCTTACATCCGGAGAGGGTTTGAGACTTGAGTTTAGGAGTAAAATATTTAGGTAAGCATTTGAATGAGTATTGGAGAATGCTTAGAATGGTATTAGGGTGAAAAATGGTTAAGTATAGGCATTTTCACGTTTGGGAACACATAAGCTCAAGACCCAAAAGCCTTGAACCACACAAAATTAAGTAGGATGGAAAAGGTTGCGGACTTGTGAAATCAGGATTTTTGCATCTGCGCTCCCTAGTCGCGTCGTACCAGGCGCGCCAACCTAACTAGAATTTGCATTTTTTGAAAATCAAAATTGCTAATAGTTTGCTCTTAAATTAGGTTTAGACTTATTTTCAACTCAAAATGACCCCCTGAACAAGAATATGAAGTCGGATTATCGATATCACGTATGGATTTTGGGATTTATGGAAATTATGATTTTGAGCTTTTTTGAGGCACATTTTCGAGATTTTTTGGATTCGTTGCAATTCCACACATGACTCGACTAAGTCACTATGCTAGTTTAAGGTCTGAAATCATGCTTTAAAATTTGACTCAATGTTTTTATGCAACTCAGTTTGAAAATCATTATATGTTTACTTAAGTGTTGCTTGAAAGTTTCTCTAATCGACATAACTCTCCACCGCTATGTGTTTTTGTGATGCACAACTAAAAGACGTCAGCCTATCCTAAACTTGCCATAGCAAATGATGTCAACCTTTCCTCTCTCTCGGATACAAAGAGAATGTCCATCAATTGAGACGTGAGCCAACAGAGTTACTTGCACGACCATCCTACGTTGGCAATGTAGTTCTGAGGAGTTCCTCTCACCCAACTCGGTGCACAATACTCTTTCTAAGACTAAGATATTCTTATAGAGATTAAATCAAACTAATCTCTTTGACTCATATCAGTCAACTCAATTTAGTTCTCAATAGCTCAACTCAATTTCTCAACGACTTAATAATTTAGAACCATCATTCATGCAAAGCAACTCAAGACTCAAACTAACTCACTACAAGACTCCAATTCATACGGTCGATTAAATGACAAAGAAATCATACTTAACACATATAACATCGTAAATACACATCTTATGTATATACGAGAACATGTACTCCTCATCCTCAACTTACTCAAGCTCGTCAAAACACGCATTATCTCATCAATACTCTCTTCTCAAAACAACGTTTCACTCAACACTCATACTACTTTAAAATCAATGATCATGCTTTTTAAAAACTTTTTAATATATATATATGTATGTATATATATATACACATATTTATGATATTACTTCAAATCACTCTGTTCATCAATGCACAAATATCATCATCTTCACTTAAAAACACAGATAACCTTGATTGAAATCAGATACTTTATTTAATGTATGAAAATCATAAATCTCAATATTAAATAATACGTGGGGAAGCCAAGATCAATAACTCAACTGGGGTTCATGGAAAAGTAATCACGAACAATAATTCTAACAATAAAATAATAATAACTTCAATACATAATTATATAAAACTAAATAGAAGAAGAAATGATTCAATTGGAATTCGGAAACTAGGATTTACCCAATTCATTACTCATTTAGATAGCTTAGACATGGAGTGCGTAGATGAAGTCAATCCAATGATTTAGGTATCCTTACATACCTGGATTGAAGCTTTGGAAATCAACCTCAAGGAACTCTCTTCTAACTCCTCAATTCCTCGCTCCTCTTCTCTTCTCTTTAGCCCTAGTCTTTTTCAAGGATTTAGAAGGACTTAAGAATGGGTTAAAAACCCTTTTTATACTTCAAACATTCTATTTTTGACATGGTTTGAGTTTAGGAGGTGTTTGAAAAGGTTTGAAATGCCTCTCACAAAATTCAAAAAGAGTTCATCTTCAGACATGGGGTCCACGACGCAAACAATGTAAAATTTTGTGGATTTTCATCGAAAATTCTTGAATGATTTTTCTAATTCCATAGAAAAATTTGAGGACAAAATTAAATGTTGGTCCACGGCAAGTGCGCATCTCACACTTGACGTGCACCCTCACTGGAAATCATTTGTGCATCAAAAAATTATTTTTTTTGATCCGGTTGCTCTAGAAGTCAATTGAGGTCACTTCCTCACTCAATTTTTCATGTTGATAGCAAATCTAGACTCAGATTTGCAATCGGAGCATGGGAAGACGCACTATCCGTCCATCTCTTCTCTAGGAGTATTTTGATAATTTTACCGAACGTTACAAACTCGTACTATGATCTGTAGCTTGTAGAAGTGTAATATGAGTACCAAACAAATGATAATATTGACAAGCCAATAATGTTGATCTTTTTCCTAAATATTTTTTGCATTTTGTTTGTCATTTACGTAATTAAAAAACTTTAGCATCACACCACAATCATCACTATGCAAAAATGGTAAGAAAATAAAATACAAACTTGTCCTTGAATTTGTTTCATAAAAACTTTTTCATTTGAGATGGCATTCTTATCATATATATGGATAAATATAAAAGTAATCAACATTAATAATTTACGAAATAACAGTTGCAATTTTTATTTAGTTACCAGATTTTATCTAACTTATGGTTACTATGTTAAACCCTAATGTAAAATTTTGTTAGAATAGAAATGTAATATGTTTTTTTGAAAATCAAGGATTATTAAGAAAAAGTAGTATTTTTTGAGATAATGTTTATCATATATTGCAATAAGGAATACAACAGAAATGCACATCAAATCAAATAAGTTAGAGTTAGTTATATAAATAATGGCTATTCCTCTTCCTCCAACTAATTAGTTCAAGAATAACATATTTAGTGTAATATCATGACTGGTGTTTTGAGAGAGTGAAAGATGTACATAGACTTTATTACTAATTCTATAGAGTAAGATGACCCTCAACTCAAAAGAGAAGTTATTAGAGGAAGAAAGTGGTCGTGAGAAAAACTGATAATAAAATCTTCAGACAAAAAGAAAAATGAAGCAATAGACAATCTTAATACCTTGATAATAAGAAATTATATGTGATTACTAAATACTTCTACTAATAAGGGGAAGAAGATATGGGGCTAGCCCCCTATCTCTCCCACCTAATGGAACCTTCTTATTTATAATCATTTTCTCTCATTATGTAAGTTCAATATAAATTAACTTTCTAACTCCTAATTACATAGGTGGAATGGATCGGTCTATGAAAATTGAACGAATCAATTTCAGCTAAATTATGGATATGCCTTTTGACTTCCTTATAGGGAAACTGTCCTGATTGGGTTAGCTTACTTAGCTGGTTGATAGAGAATATTTGTCAAAGCATCAGCATCTCTTATTTCAATGGCTGCCTTGTTATATGCCAAAGCAACTTCTTCAGCAGTGTCAAAAGTGCCAAACCAAAGTCGAGCATTCTTTCTTGGATCTCAATTCTCTGCTGCCTACTTTCTCCATTTTCATTGTCTAACTCCTCTATACTTCTTGAAATTTTCTTGAAGGATCTTGTTGTCTTTCTTCTCTTTGGATGATGTCATCTTTGAACTGGACTTGGTCTTTCCATTCTTGATAATGATTTCTATGAATGTTTTTTTATTTTCGCTGAGACTTTATGCTTTGAGAATTTTCCTCCTCATTCACAGATGATTCTGTCGTGTCACTGTCTGATATATAAATACGTACAACATACGGCAAAATAATAGAACCTATACCGGCATGATTGGTGGATTTTTTGACTCTAACAGTTTTTCAGGGTTTTTTGACTGCTTCATTTTCGTTAAGCTCATCCTTGGAGGTCATTGCTTCATAAGACAACAAAAATAAAGCACAAAAAATCAATCATACTAGACGTGCATATACTTTATAAATAATACGAAATTCTTTATTTTTGTATTTTTCTTATTTCAACCTGATTATCAGGTTAGGATTTGGCACAAAATTTAAGAAAATAAATAAATAAGAATGAAATCTGTTACTCCAAAAATCCCATATTATACTAACAAAAAGAAAATAAAAAACAATTATCCCAATTTGTGTGAAACTTTTTAAATTTCAAGAGTCACATGAGGTTTGACCACAACTTTTTCATATAGGTTTTAAATATTTTGAATTATCAATTATTACGACTCATAATATTTTTTACAAAATTTTTAAATATACAAATTATTTCAAAAAAAGCTTAAAAATTCCAAGTCTGAATTTACAATCACAATTTACAAATTCGACTCTTAAGTTTGAATTGTGAAATATCAAATAAAACAAAGGAAGTACTAAAAAAGATGTTTCCGTGATAACCATGTTATGCTATTAGAGGCTGGTCATACCTTTATGACAATGGTACTAAATTTCTCCAAAGGAAATGAGATCGTTTACCTTTATATAAATTGAATAAAAGAAAATTACAATTTCAAATCTCTTATAAAATAGTGTAAAAATAGAAAGTTAACATGGTTACAATTTCAATTACAATAAAAGAAAATTACAATTTCAAATCTCTTACAATTTCAAATCTCTATTGTTTACCCCCCCCCCCCAAAAAAAAAATGTTCTATAGTATTTTTATAAAAGATCTTTATTTTTACACACAACATTTCATTTTAAATAGAAACTTTTTCACACATAACAATGCTATGAATCCTTCAATGAATTTCATATAGTTCAAAAGATAAAATGCTCAAAATCAAATAGACCTAAATTAGCAAAATCTACACATACATAAATTTTAAAAAAGGTGCTAATAGAAGCATATAGAGAAATGACGAAATGGATTCTCGTCTGTTTACAATTTAAATATGTCAATCTCAATTTTATTATATGTAAAAATGAAAATCTCACGTAAAACTAAAATAACACTATAAAAAATATAAAATGCTAAAAATTTTTTTTTTTTTGGCCACAGAAACTCACATGTCACATATCAATTACTTCAAAGATATTACTGTGGCCCTAAAAGGGTAAAGAATTGCACATTCCTTGATAAGCAACTCAAAAGCTTTTAGACAAATTCTCTGATTTTTATCTTTTGTCTTTGTATTTTTTACATGTTTATAGCCATTTATACAACTCAAAATCACTCAAATGGTAAAAAGTTAAATTAGAGATAAATTATATTTTATACTTTCTATTTCACACCGTCATTCTTATCATAAATGTGGAGCAATAAAAATGGAATCAACATTAATAATTTACTAAAGTACCATTTGCAACTTAGATTTGGATACAAAATTTTATCAAACTTATGCTTAACATCGTAACATTATCTTCTGATAAGTATTTCAAAATATCACTCAGCTATTAAAATTTATTTCATAAAATTATGACACTTTGTGTTTGTCATGACCCTGACCTAGGGGCTAGGAGTAACATGGTGAATGGAAGCCCGTGAATCTGCAAACGAGCCTTAAAGTATCCATATTCACATCATCGGTTTGAAAGCGTAAATGAATAATAAACACATAATTCCAAGGGACAAGAGAATAACACTCACGCTATGGGGATATAATAGGGAATAGGATAATACAAATTCACAGAGTAATACAAATTCATATAACACATAGCACCTAAATACTAAGGGGTGGGTAAGTATGACTAACTCTGTGGGGGCAATTTGGGACTTTGGATCTTTCATGCCATAACATAATAAGATATCATAATACTCATAGCCAATCCACATCAACATCTATTAAGCAATCAAACCAATAAGCATAAATCCTCAATCACAACACTTAGCATATAATCGTTAAGATGCTCATAAGATGACCAACAATGCCTCTAGTTATAAGGTAGGACGGGGGCCAAGACATACCTTGGGCTGACCCTTAAAGTAAATCACAAAAATAGAATTCAATAGATAGAGTAATGGTGGCTTGTCCTTGGAATATAGGACTCACCATAACAAGCAAATCTCAAGATCCAAGTTAGAGGTCATACGGTGGATGGAGAAAGTCCTCGGTTCCTACATGGTGAGATCATGTAGGCAAGAGTATGCGTTATGCAAGAGTATGAATTAGTATCTTTAAATGTACTAAGTATGCTAGGATGCAATGCATATGACTTACCAAACCTGCATTTATTGTTAGATAACAAGGGCACGTAATATTGAAGTACATATATTGTAAGAAATATAGTATATGATATGCCATAAACCAATGATTCATTAAGTGCATAAAATTCTCATATATATTGGAGATGGGACCTCAACTAGTATGAGTGTAGCACCTCAATTTTTTTTAAGCTAAGACCAAGCCATCCTTCATATGATATAGGATTTTAAGAGAGGATTCTTAATTGAGCATAAATGTTAAAGTCAATTTCTTAGTATGGGAATAAAATTGGAGATGATATGAGGTTGTAGTTCTAATGTAAGATTTTATAAAAGTTAGGTGAACCAATGACTTGTAAGTTGTATATACGTGCTAGGATCAATTCCTAAGTATTTAAAGTATATTAGCAGTAATTTAAAGTCATAAGGGATCTTTTATATCAAGCCAAGTCTAAAGAATTTTCAACAACAAGTTTTCGTATGAGTGGATAGAAAGATAAATATCAAATGACCATAACATATGAAATAGAATATATTTGAATTAGCTTTCCAATACATTTAATTTCGCGTTAATTAGAGGTCAGAGTAGAAAGTTATGACCATTTTAGTGAAGGGATGCAAAGCTATTTCAAGGTCCACGATAGCTCTGCATTGCAGACCAAAACGTGGACCCTCACTAGATAATCAATGACATTTTATTTATTTTATTTTGAGGGTACTTTTATCCTAACACCTTTTGGGTGCTATTTATGGTCCCCAAAACATATAAAACGTCAGTTTTCATAATCAAAATCCTCTCCCTTCACTCCTAAACATAAATGCTCAAGAATCATCAAGAAAGTCATAAAGTTAGGATTATCCTTCAAGATTTATCCTCAAGGTAAGTTATTCTTCATAAATTTCAATCTACCTAACCCAAATTTCTTTATCTATTCATGAATCTCTAATAGGATTTTAAATCATAACCTAGGGTTTCAAGAAAA
>JAOTQJ010020852.1:0-16882 GCA_025642045.1 Solanum sejunctum | reverse complement strand
CTCTTCTTCTTCAAAATTCTAAGATAATGAAGATAAGAGGGGGATATATATAGAAGACTTAGTTTCCAAAATTGCATCATAAGGAATCCAATTTTATCTATAGTTTAATTAGGCCCCAAACTTTTCTATTTTTAATCCAATCGAGGACTTACGACTTAAACTTAATTATGCACGCCAAATTCACTTGATACTCTAATCATGCACCGTAAATATACTTAAGTTCATGTTACACGACATCCACAACAATATTTTCCAATTGGATAATTATCCTTAATTTAAAGAAAAATGAGGTCTAACATCTTCTTATGGGATTTTATGATGAGGGTTCCCAAGAAACAGCCTCTCTACCTCTATGAGGTAGCGGTAAGGTCAGTGTACATTCTACCTTCCCCAGAGCCCACTTGTGGGATTTCACTAGGTATATTATTGTTGTTGTCACTCGTTTTTCAAGATATTACGAGTAATATTACCGTATTGATCACGTGAATATTATTTTAATAGCTGAGAAACATTGAGATAGCGATTTGGAGGGGAAAAGCTTGGCTGAATTGACTCAGAACAAGAGATGACGGATGCCATATAGGCTATGCTTTCTCTAAACCTTATACTAGGATAAAATGGTTCTATATTTTGTTAACATGTGTAGAATGTATTGTGAATGAATTGAGTTGTGGAATATATATTGCATATAGCTGGCTGTGAATCCGCATGTGTTATATATGGTGATATAGGACTACAGTTGTTATGTTGAGTGTTGTGTTAGTTTTAGCTATTATATTAGCTAATTGTTGCACCATTTGGCTACTAGAAAGGCCTAAATAGGGCTAGTTGGGTTGAGAACGAGTGACAGGTATATACACTGAGCTTGACTCTTATATGTATGTGTGTGTGGCCTGAGATTACTGAAAAACATTCACTTTTGAGATTGGCAAATGGTTACATGCTACCTTGTGCACTGATTCTAGTACTTCCTTGTTCTGAGTAGTACTGGTTGAGTGGATTATGGTAGATTGCCTATTTAAACACGTTTCTTTTCTGCGATATGGCTTATATGATCCTGTATCTTGTTATTATCTGCTATAGACTTGTGCTACTGGTTGGTGACCAGAGAAATACCCCATGTTCTGGAAATGCTTATAATTGTGCTCCTAAAGAAGCCTTGTGACCTGTGATACAAGATGCGTTGCTACTGAGCCACTAGTGGGTTAGGGATGGGAGAGTGTGACCTTGTTAGCGAGGGGTGGGTGTTACCCGACGAGCTTCCTTAGATTATCTGTGATGAGACACTAGCTATGTCAGTTAGTCCGGGGAACTAGCACCCTATTTGAAAAAGGGCACATTATTAGTGGGCCAACACAGATTTGCCTTAGGCGAAATCCTTGATAGCAGTTGGGCTATGATATGATTCTGAGTAGGTGACATCATTCTTATTATCTAGCCTCTTGCTTAGTTTAGGTTATATCGACACTGCCTTAAGAGTTGTTTTACACAGAAAAAGGGTCTGGTAAAGGCCGAATATGAGCTAGTGCTTGGGAAAGGCATGTGTATTGACTTGTCTTATACCTGTATGAGTGTATATTGCTTATTGCTACAAAGATATGTTGACTGGGAGACTATGCATTAATTATATGTCGTACCGTGTCTTGATTTTGTTATAGATATGTACTTTTGTCTATTATAGCTCTGTACAGTTGACTTCCCGGTTCTGGGTAGGTTGCGGCTATTTAAACTATTGTATCGATTTTGGTTATGATTAGAGAGGTAGGACAGATACCGTGGGATTGGGTAAATTGGCTTTACTGTAGATGGGATCCAACAGGCGACACCATGGCCAGGACTGGATCATGACAATATTGAAATTTAAAAAATAAGAAAAATTATTTTCTTATTATGTGTTACACACAAAATAAAAAAAAATTGAGCACCGATAAATTAGGAAAATATAATTAAAATATAGTAGAAAAAATATACGAAGAGGAGGGGGGAGGGACGCAAAAATCATATTACTTAAATACACAATTTATCTTATCATAATCTCCAAAATTCTCTATCATTTAAAAAAATTATAAAATTCTCATTTTTTTTTTACATTCCCTCTCCTCCCATCTGATATTTAACTTTCCCGCTCAATTTTTTACTAGCCTATTATTATGGCTATTTTTAGTCTTGGAGTCCAATTAGTTGTCAATCACTATGCATTAGTCAACTATCTATAATTAATTTTAAATTAAAGTTAATCCCTAATTTTCACACTTTTGAAAAAATAAAGAGTCTCTCCAATTAATTGTCAATCCTTTATAGGTTTTACATCTTTCCGTTTCAAAATTTTCTCTCCTTTTTTGAATCCTAAGATCACTGAACAAATTGCTATTTTAATCTTCCTTTTTTAAAAAAATTGATCCTTGTTGAATTTATTCTTCTTCATGAACCGTCAATTTTCTTTCTCTTTATTTTTCTTCATGAAATTATTTAGGAGAATAATTTGAATTTTTAAAATTTTGTGAAGTGAATTAGTTAGGATCAAATGGAAATGAGAGATAAATTTTGAACCATAAATAAACTAGTTAATGCCAATAAACCAATTTTTCATAAAAAACTAATTGTATTCCTTCAGAAAAACAAATTCAAATTATGAATTCAATTTCATACGCTTAATATTTAAATTTTCATGTATCAAGTTATATGTTTTTAAAATATATATATCAAATAATTTTTTATATTTTTCGATCGTATCATTTGGCTGGTATCAAGTATTTCTGGAGTATAATTTGAATTTTTGAATTTGAATAAGAATCAAACTTGATACAATAAATTAGAAGTAAAAGTTGAACTTGGTACAAGTAAATCTAAAAGTTTGCAACTTGATACAATTGAACTTAATTAAAAAAAAAAGATAAATAAAATCAAATATGATACAATAAAATTAAAAGTATTAAGTTGAACTTGATACAAAAAAATCAGAAAGTTTACAAAGTTTACTACTTGATACAATGAAACTTGATACAAAAAAATATAATATAATGAATCAAACTTGATACAAGAAAATTAGAAGTATAAAGTTAAACTTGATACAAACAAATCTGAAAGTTTGTGACTTGATACAATGAAACTTGATTAAAAAAAATTTAAATGATGAATCAAATTTGATACAAGAAAATTAGAAGTATATAGTTGAATGTGATACAATAAAATTTAAAAGTTTGCAATTTGCAACTTCTTCAGCTTGATTTGAAAGTCTGTAGCTTGCAACTTGATACAGGAAATTAGAAAGAAAATTGATGCAGACGATTTGCAACTTGCAACGTCCTCAATTTGATTTGAAAGTTTGTAACTTACAACTTGGAATAAAATTTGAAAGGAAATTAAAAGTATAAAGTTAAACTTGATACAAGAAATTTGAAAGATTGCAACTTGATTTTGAATCTATTTTCACGAAATCCTACCTTTGCCGAATTAACATCATGCCTCGAAGGTATCGTAGAACTTGAGGAACTTCATCAACTTGAGGAAGATCTACACTAAAAGGATGGATTGGAATTCATATGTAACACATAGAAACAATAAAATCGAAGAAGAAAAAGATGAATAAAAGAAGCATATGAACCGTTTGATACGTGAACATTTTTATATTAAGCGTATGACATTGAAGTCAAAATTTAAATTTATTTTTCTGAAGAAATTCAATTAGTTTTTTTTAATGGGAAATAGGTTTATTGACATTAATTAGCTTAATTTATGGTTCAAAATTTATCTCTCATTTTTCTAAAGGAATTTGTTAGTTTTTTTTTATAGAAAGAGTTTAAATATCATTAAATAGCTTAATTTATGGAAGAGAGAGTAACTATAATTAATATGTATCAACAAGTGGTCTTTTTTAAGAGATTTTTGGTAAATTTAAAAAGAGTAGGAACAAATTAAAATTTACTCCTTACACGATGAGATTCGTGTAAGTTATGCTATTTTTAAAATATAATGAAATAAGTAGATGATACACATATTATTGTCTACAAATTTTAATTAAAGAGATGCAAATAATAAAATAGATTTATTTTATATTAATAAGAATAGAACTTGGTAATTATATTATGCGAAGTTATAAGCTAATAAAAATCAATATTAACTATTTAAAATATGTTATATTTGTCACGACCCAAGCCTAGGGCTTAGACATGACATGGCAAAAGGGGAACCCCAAGGGCCCCAAATAAGCCTCTTAGCATATCAATCACACATCCTTGGTCGTGGAAGCAAAATAAACATCAACAAGTGATATAATTAAAAAGGAAAGCGGGACTAAAGGAAGTCTTTGATAATCACAAAAGAATAAAAAAGTCAAGCTCATAGTATAAATACATCATAGTTTCCAACAAAACCTCTAACTTGGAATGTAGCGGGGGTCAAGACACTTTCCGGGATCACCCTCATGATAAAAAGTGTTCAACATAAAAGAGTCTCGGCATAGCAAGAGTAACTTAGATATTGTCCTCGGACCTAAGGACTCACTAATACTTTTCCCCGAAGTACTGAACTAGCCACGTGGAGGAGGATGATCGAAAGGGGCTTCGATCCCTATATTTTAATATCATGTAAGCATATAGTATGCGTTAGTACATTTGAATGTACTAAGTATATGGGGTGCAATACATCAAAGACATAAGCCCATTAACTCAAAATTCATAATCATAAACAATGAATATATATATACATATATATATATATATATATATATATATATATATATAAAGTCTCAATATGGCATGCATGATCAATGCTTGTAATAAGGCATGCTTGTAAATCAATCAACTTGTATAATATATCATACATACGTGGGATGAGACTTTAACCGGCATGAGTAAGACCAAACAAGCTACAACTTGAAGTCCCGATGATTATTCCTCATCGGTAAAGAGGTGGTCTACTTGCCAAGGTAAATCATACTTCATCTTATAGGAAAATGACCCATTTCGTATGAAGTAACCCTCCTTACGAGAATATGACCCATTTCGAAAAGGATTTCATGATAAAGTACACTAGATGGATCCACTAGTATAGCAAGAGTAATAATCATAATCCTATGGTGGCACATAATTTGAGGAAAGATTGACATCCAATTCATCGGTGCTAAGCCTAATCCCACAGAATACTTGAAATAATTATACTTTAATCATAACATGAATAGCTTGTAAGAACATAACTTGAGTAGCTCATAAACATGCTTGACATTTAATAGTGAGTCTAACTTGAACATGAGAGTAATAATAATAATACATGAATCCTTGCTTTAACATGAAATATCTCACAAGAGGTAAAAATCTTAAAAAATAAGGTTTGACTTGATATTTGCAGCATCATAAATACTTTTCATGAATTCAATACATGCTTGAAATCCCTTAATCATCTTATAGTCACTTGACTTGTAAATCATGTAATAGATCATCAATAACTTGAGAATTCTTGTCATGTCATTTTATCAAACTCATGGTGTATTCATGATACTAGTTCAAAATCATGCAATTTAAGAGTGAAATAATATGAGTAAACTCAATGCAAATTAACCCACCAACATGTAGTAAAACAATCATGTAGGGTACCTTGAAAGTTGTTATAAAATCTCATAATAATTCACAGTTTCATAACTCAAGACATGCATGATCTCAATAGATATAATCAATTCATAGAGTAAACTTGAAATAGATATTCATACATAATCAATTAATATTTGATAAAACTCCAATATGATTTATATTCATAATCCATAATAAGAGATACCCATAGATAATACAACTTGAAAACATGTCATTTTCATGAAAAGGAAAGGTTGGGCTTCATGGGTGAAAGGACCCATGGATGAAGACCCACATACCTTAAACCTTTAATTCCTTGAAATAAACTTGAAGTAGACATAGAGCTTGAAATGATTCCTTAAGTTCGAAGATTGAGCTTGAAATCCTTAGAGTTAAATGAGAGAATTGATAGAGTCTTAGAGAGGGTTTTGTGAGATATAGAATTGAAAAATGACTAAATATGGGTGACTTCACATTTAAGTGGGCATGAGGCTATGATCCCAATGCCCTCAGCGAAATAAGAAAAGCCAAGAAAAATATTGCAATGGTCCATGCCCCTGATGCGACGCGAACCAAACACGAAAAAAATACACTGCTTAGAGCCCCTGGCGCGTCGTGGTCAGGGCGCGGACAACCACTGGAAATCATAAAATTAGCAAAAATTATTTTTCACTATGGGTCTTCTAAAACCTAGGGTATAACCATTTCCCACTCAATTTTGCCCCTAATCGAGAATATGAAGTCAGATTTTTGAAATCATACATGGAGTTTGAGATACATAGAAATTACGATTATGGGTCATTTCGAAGTACATGAGGGGCGTTTCAACATAATCTTTATTTGATTATGAGGGATTGAGGATGGGTGGGGTGGATTGTAGGGAGAGACGAGATATATTTCACTGAGAAATAACATGATAGTTGAACATTTTAAAACATAATATCTATTAACATGTTCAATAAGATGTCACAATAATATAAAATACTTATAAATAATAATTTACTATTATCTACGCATCGCCGCGAGTACGTACACAAATATTATATTAAACAAGTAAAGATGGACGGAGAGAGTATAATATAATTAATTTTTTCAGCAAAATAATTGCAGCCACTTCATAAATCATAGACTTGCTCGTGCTAGAATTATTGTTAAATCTAAGAAATTCACATGGTTCATTTTAGTTACTACTCCCTCTATTTCAAAATAATGAATTGTTGAGGGACTTTTCAGTTTTCAAAATAAGTATAGTGTTCACTTTTCAAGGGATATGTTGGAGAATTTTTTCAAGTTTGCCCTTTATTAATTGAGTTTCTAAGGTTTAATTTTGTATTAAAAATAAATGATGCATTAAATGAGTGTTTAAAGTTTTAAAAGGGTAAAAATAGAAAAACATGAGTAAATTTTATCTTTGTTTCTTTTTCTTAATATGTGTGATTTAGTCCACAATTTATTTATTTTGAAATAGAAGGAATATGATTTTGGTTAAAAGACATATCTCGAGAAAAAGTTATATAGAAATTTGATTACAACTTGGAGGTAACTATATGTTAAATGAGATGATCTTGATTAATTATCTTATTTTAATTTTTTGAATCTATTTGTGATTAGCAATAGTTCTTGAACTTGATTGTAATAAGGAGTTTTCATATGCAACTTAGGGATACAAAACACCTATGCATATGGTGATGTTGTTGATGTAAGATTGAAATGTAAGCAGGATTCTAGGAACATGGACTTTTTGAATCTCTTTCGTCTTAAAATTGAAATACTCAATTGATATTTTACATAATAAAGAAGATATTTGTCACAATCCAACTAGGCTCTGGACGTAACACGGCGAATGGGGAACCTGAAGGGATCCCAAACAACATATCATTACATATCCTTAGTGGCGAAAGCAGTTAAATAACATAATGATGAAAGAAGATAGATTTTGTCCCCGGACACAAGGACTAACCAAAGTTAACTTGAACAATCAATCTAGCCATGTGAAGGAGAATCAAATGAGCTCCGGTACAAATATGGTAATATCATATAGGCATAGAGTATGCATTAGTACGTTTGAATGTACTAAGTATGTGGGATGCAATGCAACAAGAGATAGGCATCACAAGCAAAATGCAAAATTATAAGCAATAGATAGAATAATAACAATATGTCACTTATGAATAAGGCTTGAAGTAAAATATGCTTATATAAAACATATTACATGTGAAGGAATAGACCATTATCATAGACCAAGCAAACTTCGTACATGGAATCTAAGGTAGACTACCCCTTAGTAGTGATTGAGGTAACAACCACTCAATTGGTTGACGGACATGACCACCCTCCACCGGAAGTGATTGAGGTACCAACCCCTCAATTAGTTGATGGCTTACTACCCCCATCCAGGGTGTTTGAGGTACCAACCCCTCAATTTGTTAATGAATTACCACCCCCATCTGAGATGACTAAGGCACCAACTTCTCAATTTGTAGATGGCTTACCACCCCCATCTGAGATAATTGAGGTACCAACCCCTCAATTGGTTGATGGCTTACCACCCCTATCTGAGATGGTTGATATACCAATCCCTCAATTGGTTGATGGCTTACCCACCCCAGCCAAGGTGATTGAGGCATCACCCCTCAATTGGCTATAGTTACCTAACAACACAAAAGATACTTCTCATAGAATCAACATATACATAACATTCTTCCATCATCATAAAGTCACTTAACTCATATGCCAAATATTAGGCCTTCAACAACTCAAGATACATTAACCAGATATTTTATCAAATACTTGATGGGTGTGCAATGCTAGTGTAAAACCATGCAATTTAAGAGTGAAATCATGCAAGAAAACTTAAATGTACAACCACCCACCAACACTTGGTAGTACTGTCATGTAACATATATAAAAACCCTTCATCAAATCTCAAAATAGATCTAAGATTCATAGCTCAAAACATGCTTAAACAATCACACTTTTACAAAATCCCAATATAGTTCATAGTCAAGTTCATAATAGAAGACCCATAAGTAAAATCAACTTAGAAACATGTATTTTATGTAAAAAAGAAGCTTGGACACTATGGGTGAAAGGACCCAATGGTTGAAATCCACACACCTTAGCTTTGGAGAATTCCTTGATGAAAATTAGAAATGGAGACTTGAAACTTAAGTGAAATCCTTAAGATCCAGATGAGTTTTGACACTTGAATTTTTGGGGAGTAAAATATTTGTCTAAGTGTTTGATATGAAGGCGAAATATGAATAAGTATAGGTATTTTCACGTATGGGAAGACTTAGGCTCTAGACCCAAAAGCCTTAGACCGAACTAGAAAAACTGGTAACAAAATAACATAGGTCTGCAATGCGGACCCAATACAAAGGATATTTTTACATAGGCCCGCGACGATAGTGCGTCGCGGTATCAATGTGGATTGATTCTAGAAATCTAATTTTTGGAAAATTAAAATTTTGATACGGTTGCTCTAAAATCAAGGTTAGACCCATTTTCCACTCAATTTTGCCTTCGATCACAAATATGAAGTCAGATTTTTGATATTGCACATGGATTTTGAGAATTATGGAAATTATGATTTTGGACACTTCCGAGGCACATTTTTGGGCACTTT
The DNA here is from genome assembly GCA_025642045.1 of Solanum sejunctum. Classification (NCBI taxonomy): domain Eukaryota; kingdom Viridiplantae; phylum Streptophyta; class Magnoliopsida; order Solanales; family Solanaceae; genus Solanum; species Solanum sejunctum. The sequence goes on along the minus strand of JAOTQJ010020852.1, from coordinate 7,690 downwards.
TTGGGGTCGTTTCAATATCTCCCACTTGGGAACAAAGAAAAGTAATCATGAGGAAATCAACCCCAACAAGAATGCAACAACACATTTAAAACACTATTTTCAAAATTTCAACATAAGTGTCAAAATCATCATGAACTTATCAACATAAACATAAATGCATGAGAATGATATAGGGGCTGAAATATAAGATTTGGAATCATAAAAGAAAAGGACTTGACGTGTTATCACAAGCTTGAATAGAATAAAAGAGGTACAAATATTTTTTCTCCATGCCCGCTCTAGCTCCTCGAGAGAAACTATCGACTTGACGATTCTTCCAAAGGGCCTTGATGAATACTATATCTTTATTAATCAACTTCTGTCACCTATCCATCCAATATCTCCATCTGGATTTTCTCCTAAGCCAACCTATCCTCTATAATACCCAAAATCTCAAAGATTTTTATAGCACTAGAGTCACCAATACATCTCCTCAACCTAGAAATAAGAAGAACCGGATGAACCTTATCCATATCCATAGGAAATCCCCATTCCCATACAACCTCACCAATCCTCCTCAAAACTTTATAATGACTCACAAATCTTAAACTCAATTCCCTCTCTTTCCAAATTGGACCACACTCTTCATGGGTGAAACATTCAAATAGACCCAATCACCAACTTTAAATTTAGGATCACTTCTCCTCACATCGACATAGGACTTTTGACGACTTTGGGCTATTTTCAACTTCTCCCTAATCTCCCTTACCTTCTCCATTGCCTCCAAATCCAGATTTGGACCCAACAAAGCCCTTTCTCCCACTTCAAACCACCCAACCAGTGACCAATAACATCTACTATAGAGGGCCTCAAAAGGAGCCATACTAATGCTAGAATGATAGCTATTGTCAGTCTCATCAAGAACCCTCTTTCTAAAGTCATCAACACTAGGCACACACAACCTACCTTGGTACCTATGGGCACCTTCTCCCCTTTGGAAGAAAACCTCCACCTTGCCAATGTTTACATAAGCCTTCAATTCTAACAAGGAGGGATCAAGATCATGCATTGCTTCTACCTCATCAATCAAGGAAGAGTTTTGAACCACCAACAACTACAATACCACCATAGTCAACCTCTTCTAACCTAACCCTCAATCTAGCCGACCAGTGGGCCTCCCTAGCCACCCTTGCTACCACCACCAATATGACCTAGGCTACCTATGGACACCCTACTCAAAGCACCGACCACAACATTAGTCTTATCGTGATGATAATGCACACTCATATCATAATCCTTAAGAAGTTCTAACCACCTTCTTTGTCTCAAGCAAACATCCGTTGGGTGAACACATATTGGAGAATCTTGTGATCGGTAAACACATCAACATACACCCTATACAAATGATGAAGTCAAGTTTTCAAAGCAAATACTACGATGGCTAACTAAAGGTCATAGATAGGATAATCCTTCTCATGCACGTCATGTTGTTTAAAAGCATAGACTATCGCTTTACCATTTTGCTTCAAAACACAACCCAAACTAATTTGGGAGGCATCATAATATATAACAAACCCTTCCAACCTTCTGATAGAGACAAGATAGGAGCAGAGACAAGCTTATCCTTCAAGGTTTGGAAACTCTTTTCATGCTCATCGGTCCATATAATCTTAGCCTTCCTTCGAGTCAACTTAGTCATGGGAAAAGCAATAGAAGAGAACTCATTCAAAAACCTCTGGTAGTAACCTGCTAAGCCAAGAAACTCCTAATGTCTGAGGGAATCAAAGGTCTAGATCAATTTCTAATCATATCTATTTCTTAGGATCCACTTTAATACCATCTTTTGACACCATATGACCTAGAAAGACAACCTCTTTCAACCAAAATTTACACTTCTCATATTTAGAATATAACTTTTCTTCTCTCAATCCTTGTAGCACTACCCTCAAATGAGTCACATGCTCTAAATAAATCAATACTTCATCACTAGAGACCACCATAAATATGCTAAAGTAGGATTTTAAGATCTTATTAGTTAACCAATCAAATCCTCCATGACTCAAAATGCTTGTTCTTAGCCCGAAGGGCACCTAGGGATATCATGTACCCTCATCCTCACTTAGAGACAAAACTTAAATTAAAGATCAATCTTAGAGAAGTGACTAACCAGTTGAAGTTACTTAAATAGATCTTACATCCTTAGGAGGGGGTACTATTCCTTTATGGTGACCCTAATAAGTTTGCTAGTAATCAATACACATTCTAAGGGAACCAACCTTCTCCTACCGAACAATACTGGAAAACTCACTAGGAATGACATTAAGGAACTCATTAACCACTGAAACTGACCCTGAAGGAAGAAACTTGGATTCAACATCCCTAACCCTGGCAAGATGGTAGAGACTCACCTTAGAATATAACTTATGGGATTGAATGCAAGAAATGAACTACCCTTGACCACCGCATCATGATTTTCCCACTCAAGAATGGATTCACTAAGGACTTAGAATCTAACTCTACGGATCCTACCAATAATGGATACATATTATGCATGCAACTAATCTACCCCAAGTATAATATAAAAATACACCATATCTAATTCAACATAGTCACAAGACAAGACCTATGCTATATGACCACAGAACAATTCCTATGGGCCTTCTTAGCAACAATAGACTCACTAATGGGGTAGAAACCAAACGTTCACACGACCACTCGGGACAGACATGAAGCCCATGAACAACCAAAAGGGATATGAAAGAAATAGTGGCACTCGAACCCATCAATGCACATAAATCAAAGTCAAAGGAAACTTCAACATATCGGTAACAACATTGGGCACCACATCCACTCCTTGAGACTCTTGATCAACATGGCCACCTTGTTCTTAAGGATGGCCATCTTTAAACATTTTTCGAGCATGAAGACAATCAACAACCTTGTAGCCCACATCACCATAACTGTAACAAGCATTGGTGCCCCTCAAACATGGTCCTTTATGCATCTTATCATAACTTGAAAAATTAGCATAAGGCACGACATCACCATCACCTTCAGGACTTTGGAACTTTTCTTTAATAGGGGCCCTCTTGGACCATCTCTCCTCCCTCTTACCACTTGAAGCCGCGGGGGCACTGACCTGTTGATTGAGCTGAGTTGACAATTTTGTCACTGCTTTGTCCAATACCTATAGAGCATTGCGAACCTCCACATTTGATATATCACTATCCTGAGTAGCTTGAGACACATTCCAAAATATAATGATTAAAATAAGAAATAAGCCTTAGGGAACTTAACTCTATCGCACAACATAAATCAAAAAAAGGGAAACATTTCCTAAAATGCCTCACCGTCTCTCATTCATAGTCGTGGAGCGCTTCATTACCACAAATAAGAATCTAACTGACATAGTATGTTGGACTCCGAGGACCATGAACAGCCTAGTGCTCTGGTACCAATTTTATAACGATCCAAACTAGGGTCTAGACATGACATGATGAATGAGGAATCCGAAGGGACCCCAAACAAGACTCTTAACATATCATTACACATTCTTGGTGTGAAAGTAACTAAATAACAATAAAAGAGTAGAAATAAGAGAACATGGGGCTAAGGGACATTTTTTATATAATAAAACATCAAAGAGCCACAGAGAGTCAAGGCTCATAACATCATTACATAATTTGTCCAATAACACCTTTAGACATAAAACTTAGCGGGGCCCAAGATAAGCAACCGGGCTCATCCTCATAGTAATGACCATAAGTATTCTGAAATAAACAAGATGTAATCTAAGCATAATCATGGAAGAAGATACATATTGTCCCCCGGATATGAGGACTCACCAAAGCTAATTGAACAATCTGTCTAGCCACGTGAAGGAGAATCAATGGGAGCTCTGGTCCCTACATGGTAATATCATGTAAGCATAGAGTATGAGTTAGTACGTTTGAATGTACTAAGTATGCAGGATGCAATGCAACAAGAGATAGACAACGTAGGCCAAATGCAATATCATAAGTAATGGATAACATAATAACAATATGTCATGTATGAATGAGGCTTGGAGTAAAACATGCTTATATAGAACATATTACATGTGAAGGAATAAACCATCTGTATAGACCAAGCAAACTTATTACATGGAATCTAAGCTAGACCACCCCTTAATAGTGATCGAGGTACCAACCTCTCAATTGGTGGATGGACATTACTACCTCTGTCGGAAGTGATTTAGGTATCGACTCCTCAATTGGTTGATGGCTAACCACTCCTATCCAAGGTGATTGAGGTACCTACCCCTCAATTGGTTGATGGCTTACCACCCCATCCGAGATGATTGAGGTATCATTCCTCAATTGGCTATGGTCAACTCACAACACAATAGATACTTCTCATGGAATCAATATATACATAAATCCTTTCATCATCATAAAGTCACTTAACTCATATGCCAAGCATTAGGCCTTCAACAACTAAAAATATATTAACTGGATATTTTATCAAACACTTGGTGGGTGCACAATGCTAATATAAAATCATGCAATTCAAGAGTGAAATCATGCAAGAAAACTTAATGTAAGACTACCCACCAACACTTGGTAATATTCTCATATAACATACATCAAAAACCTTCATCAAATCTCAATATAGATCTAAGATTCATAGCTCAAAACATGCTGAAACAGTCACACTTTTACAAAATCCTAACATAGTTCATAGTCAAGTTCATAATAGAAGGCTCATAAGTAAAATCAACTTTGAAACATGTAATTTAGGTAAAAAGAAATCTTGGGCACCATGGGTGACCCAATGGCTAAAACCTGCATACCTTAGCTTTGGAGAATTTCTTGATGAAGATTGGAAATGGAGACTTGAAGCTTGAGTGAAACTCTTAAGATCTGAATGAGTTTTGACAATGGAATTTTTTTGGGGATGAAATATTTGTCGAAGCATTTGAGAGAGTATTGGGGAATGTCTTGTATGATATGAAGGTGAAATATGACTATGTATAGGTATTTTCATGTACGGGAAAACTTAGGCCCAAGACCCAAAAGCCTTGGACCAAATGGAAAAAACTGGCAACAAAATAACATAGGTCCTTTGGTCAACAACACGGACCTAACACAGAGGAAATTTTTACATAGGTTCATGATGGTTGTTCATCGCGGTACCAACGCGGATCAATTCTGGAAATCAAATTTTTGAGAAATTAAAATTTTGATACGGTTGCTATAAAATGGGGATTAGACCCATTTGCCACTCAATTTTGCCTCTTGATCACGAATATGAAGTCAGATTTTCGATATCATGCATGGATTTTGAGATATATAGAAATTACAATTTCAGGCACTTTCGAGGCACATATTCGGGCACTTTTTGGGGTCGTTTCAATTTTCTAAATATTTTTTTAATTTTTATTTTATTTAAATAAAAGAAATCTTACAAAATCAATAAATCATTAAGGAACTATATCTTTTTAATGGTACTTATTAAGAATAAGTTGGTAAAAAGTATGTCTTATTTTGTAGAAATAAGTAATTTCTTTGTAGAACATATCCAAACTAAAAACACCACTTATTTTAAATAAATGAATGGTGTATGGTTAATATTTAAAGTTCTATGTTTTAAATAAGACTTTGGTTTGGTTATATTGTGTCTCTCTTCATTTCTCCTTTTCCTTTCTCTTTTCGTCTTTATAAAATAAGAAGGAATATCTTCTTATCCTATATTTTTATCTCTCACATTTTGGTATGACATATTCTGTTTTGGTTTATTCCAACTTTTTAATTTAGAAACAATTTAAATTTACATTTTGTATTTATTTTTAATACATTAACTTATAATCGTACCAATAGTTATAACTTATTATAAACTATCAATTAAAGATATTTTTCTTTAAAATTTGCATCTAGTTTAATATCGTCATAGCTAAAATTAAATAAAAGGAGTAGCAACCAAACGATTAAATAGGAATAGATTCTGTTAGATCAATATAAGAAAATAAAGAATAGCAGTAGATAGATGTGTTCTTGCTTTTGAGAGTAGCAGGCATAATTTTTTATGTTTGGTTAGTTAAAATATTTTTTAAAAAATTATATAAGAAAAAGTAGTTACTTAAAAATAATAAAAATGACTTCCTTAGTAAGGAAGTAGAAAAAATAAGTTATATAAATTACATTCCAAATTTGTTGTCCCCTCCCTCTCACTCAATTGCTCCACCCCCACCCTTTGACCATCCATCCCCCACCACCACCACCATCGAAATACGCAATCTTCATTTTATTGTCTCCATAATATTTTGCTAGATAACATATAAATGTTAATGGAATAATATTTTCTTATTCATTTACCAAATTCTAGAAAAAATAAGTTAGAAGCTCACTTGTTTTCTAAAAAAAATTCTATAAAATTATTTTTCCCTACATACAAAATACATCAGAGTTTTTTGGAACAAAAAAAATTATTTTCTGAAAAATATTTTTTAATGTTCTCTTGGTTGGTCAAAATTTAAAGGAATAAACACAAGATAAGGTGACAGAGAAACTGACTAATATGGATAATTTTCGGCCACAAAGAATTAGAAGAGGCACGGCAGGACTCAATCATCAAACACAACATAAGCAAGTTTGGAAAAATAAGATGGTAGGACAGGACAAATTAGAACATAAAATAAGTCTGAAGCTTTGAAAGGGGATGAGGCTGAGAATTAGAAAGTTGATAAGGAAAAGTCAAACAATTTTACCAAGCAGGTTGTTAGGGTTAAAAATCAAATTGATGACAACGAGAGGGCAAACACTTCCACCAAGCAGTGGGTAGAGGAGGCACTTAAGGAATTATTATCATGAAAAATGACTTATTGAAAAGAAAATCAAAAATCAATTTAAGACTCAATTAATTTGAGGGAAAACCAATTTTTTTGAAATTCGAAAGAAAACAGAGTCGCCACCTAATTTTACGGATAATTAGGAAACCATTAGATATGTTAAAAGACCTAACAGAAATTTTTTTAAAAAATCCAGAGAACAGGTTCGGGTTCACATTTCCACTTCGAGAAGGTTTTACGCACTCGAAATAGCAGCTAAATCCGGTTATCCAACGATTAGGAAGTTTGACTAACTTTTGATTTGACTTGAAAAAGGTTGACTGATTTTAAATTGACTAACTTTGAAAAATATTTGACTAGACTTGACTATTTTGAAATTAGTTGACTAAAACTTTGAATGAAAATCGATTATGTTTGAAAATCATATTTTTCTTTTATTTTTCTTTTATTTTTTATTTTATTTTTTATGCAAATATTTTTCCCAAAATAAAATGAGACTAAACGAAATAACATAAATGGTTTGACACACTGAGAATCTAATTAGATTGAAACTATTGATAAACAAAATGTCAACATCCAAAATAAGTAGCAAACATTTGCGAATAATAAAATAAAAGGAGAAATTTAAAGAAAGGATTGGGGCAAACCCAAATGATGACTCAGTTTAATTCCTCATGTTTGGGTTTGCCAGACGACTGCTTCTCAGGTTGTGCATAATAACTTCTTTCTCCTGAAAATTGGGCAGACTCAAAGAAGAGGGAGTTTGAGCCTCCGTTGTCCAAGGAAATCCAGAATGGTGAGTCCAAATGGGCTCGAAGCATTGTTCATGCAAAGAAATAAAATAAGGATTAGTAAGAGATACATATGAACCATACTAGAGGTCGA
>JAOTQJ010020810.1:0-16883 GCA_025642045.1 Solanum sejunctum | reverse complement strand
CTCAAAAGGAGTCATGCCGATGCTAGGATGGTAGCTATTGTTGGAGGAAAACTCGATCAATGGGAGATGATAATCCCAACTATCTTTAAGCTCCAATACACAAGCTCTAATTATATCTCAAGGGTTTGTATATTCCTTTCGGGATGGCCATCCATTTGAGGGTGGAAGGTCATACTAAGGTTAACCTTTATACCAAGACCCGTTTGGAAAGAACTGCAAAAGTGTAAAGTGAATTGAGCTCCATGATCCAATATGATGGATAAAAGAACCCCATGCAATCTCACCAAGTTATGGATATACAACCAAGCATATTTTCAGCCCCATATGTTGTCTTAATTGGTTAAAAGTGAGCCGATTTCATCATCCTATCAACCACAACCCAAATGGAATCAAAATCTTTCCTAGTCTTGGGCAACCTAACTACAAAGTCCATATGAATCTCTTCCCACTTCCAAGTAGGAACCACTTTGTCTTGGGTTAGCCCACCCGGCCTTTGTATCAAAATTCATGTGCGATATCGAAAATTCAAATTCATATTCTTGTTCAGGGGGTCAAATTAAGTGGGAGATAGGTCCTGATTTAAGAGCAACCGTAGCAAAATTTAAAAATCGTAAAAATGCGATTTGCAGAGACCATCCGCGCTGCTGGCGCAACTCGCCAAGAGCGTGCTTCTATATATTTTTGTGGAAAGTTTTACATCTTGGTCCAAGGTGTTTGGGTCTTTGGGATAAGTTTTTCCATGCATAAAAATGTCTAAACTTAGCCTTATTTCACCCTCATATCACTCAAGATATTTCCAAATACACTCCCAAGCACTTAGAAAATATTTCACCTCCTAAATTCAAGTCTCAAACTCATCCGGATTCTAAGGCTCTCAATAAAACTTCAAGTCTCCATCTCCAATCTTCATCAAGTTCATCTCCAAAGCAACGGTATATGGGTTTCTTTGACGGGTTTCTTACACCCATGATACTCAAGCTCTCTTTTGCTCAAAATTGCATGTTTTAAAGTTGATTTATTCATGGGTCTTATCTATTATGAATTTCTCTACACACTATGTTATGGTTTATGAAATTATGACTGTTTTAGCATATTTTGAGCTATGAATACAAGATCTATTGAGAGATTTGATGAAGGGTCTTGATGTATATTGCTTGAGAGTGTTACCAAGTATCTATTGATGGTTTTACATTGAATGTTCTAGTGTGATTTCACTCTTTATTTGAATGGTTTTACACTAGCACTATACACCCGCCAAGTATTTGATAAAATATCTGGATTATGATTTCTTGAGGAATTGAAGGTCCAATGCATGTCGTATGAGTTGAATGACTTTATGATGATGAAAGGGATGTATGTATATGATTATGATGAGAGGAATCTATGTAAATAATGATGATGAAAGGAATGTTTGTATATGATGATGATGGAAGAAATGTATGTATATGATATTATCTTTATAGTGTTGGGGAGGATCAAGCCTCATCCGAGAGGTTATAGGCTCAGGTAACCTTGTTGAGGGGTTTGTACCTTAATCACCTCGCTCAAGAGGTGGCAGGCCTGTGCAACCTTGTTAGAGGTTTGTACCCATCAACCTTTTGGGGGGTTTGTACCTATCAAACTTATTGGGGGTTTGTACCCATCAACCTTATTGGGGGGTTCGTACTCCATCAAAATCATGAAAGGGTTTGTACCTCATGCGCCTCTCCAAGGAAGTGGTAGGCCTTCGATTGAGAATGGTCACTCCTTACACTTGTTGATTTTACTTTAAATATCATTCATATATGCCATATTTCTATAAGCTATTTATTGTGTATGTTATGCATTTGCTTATGTTACTTATCACTTGTTGCATTGCATACTACATACTTAATATATTCAAATGTACTAATGCATACTCTATGCCTATATGATGTCACTATGTAGGGATCGAAGCACTGCTTGATCATTATCATCATCCACGTGGCTAGTACAATTGTCTTTCTAGCTTGTTGATTAGTCCTCCATTACGAGTACATTACTTATGATTTCTTGCTATGTACTAAGATTATCTTTCTTTTATGTTATGTATTGACTATGAGCGTAAGCCTAGTTACTTGTTGTGGCCCTCACTCTTATCTATGTAGTAGAGGTGTTGTTAGGCATCTGATGTATCTATGCTATGAGCCTTGACTCTCTTGTTCTTGATGTCTATGATATGAAAGTGTTCTCTTAGCCTCGGTTGTCCCAATTTACTATCTCTTGTTGTGTTTTATTGCTTCTGTGACCAAGAATGTCTAATGATATGTTAAGAGGCTTGCTTGGGATCCCTTCGGATTCCCATGCACTGTGTCACATCTAGGCCCTAGGCTTGGGTCATGACAAACTTGATATCAGACCACTAGGTTGTTAGATCCTTAGAATCTAACACATACCATCGATTAGAGTTTTATCCATGGTTGTGTTGTGCACCATGACTATGAGTAGGAGGCTATGAGGCATTTTAGGAAATATTTCCTTTCTTCATGTTCTAAGTAGTGCCATAGAGTTGAAGTCAGGTTATTCCCCCCTAACGATTTTTCTTTGATATGCTAGATCATGCCTAACACAAGAGAGAGAAGAGCCCACACACCAGAGGAGCAATCGACTAATGGGGATCTTAAGGATGGTCTCACACATTGCTTGCACAAGTTATGGCTAACCAAGCCAACTAAGAGACCCAAGGCCCTCATGCTCCTACATCGGCTTCTTAGGTGAGAGATTTCATGACGATGAATCCCTCGAAATTCTATAGGTCAAAGGTAAATGAGGACCCTCAAGAGTTCATTTATAAGGTCTACAAGGTATTGGATATCACGGGAGTTAGATCGGAGGAAAAGGAGAAGTTGGCGGCTTACCAACTCAAGGGGATTGCACAAATATGGTCACAATGAAAGGAAGAGAAGGGAGTCAACTATCTAGTGCTTTGGGAAGAGTTCATGGTGGCTTTCCTTAATCAGTTCTTTCCTCTTGAATTGAGGGAAGCTAAATTGGTGGAATTTATGAATTTGAGATAAGGGCCTATGAGTGTGAAGGAGTATACCCTCAAGTTTACTCAACTCTCTAAGTATGCTTCTGACTTGGTGTCGACCCAAAGTCTAGGGTGAACAAATTTGTGATGGGTGTTTTTGACTTGGTGAGTGAAGAATGTTAGTCCGCCATGTTGATTAGTGACATGGACTTGTCCCATTTGATGTCCTATGCCGCACAAATGGAAGAGGAGAAATTGAGGAAGAGGAGGAGTCATAAGTTCAAAAGGGCCTATTTTGATGGTAAATTCCAAAAGCATGGTCGGTTCCATCAAGGCCAAGGGTCTTCACATGCGTTTAATAACAAGGTTGTCAATGCTTTTCCAAGGGCCCAAGGTGCTAAGGGTGTGGCTCCTAATAGTGGGTGTCCAAAATATGGTAAGGGTCATAGTGGCCCATGTTTAAGGAATACTAATGCATGTTATGGTTGTGAGGAAGTTGGGATAAGGTGATGGATTGACCCTAAAATCACAACAGTGGCAAAGAGGTTTGTCCACAAGGTGCTAATGTCGTGCCATTGGGGAGAGGTAGCCGATAAGATGGTGCTCCTAGGCACAATTGATTTTCTGCTTTGCATGGGAGGCAAGGGGTTGATAAGGTGCCCGATGTCATTACTGGTATGTTAAAAGTCTTTGATTTTGATGTGTATTCTTTAATTGATAAGCCTTCCACTTTTTGTTTTGTTACCCCCTTTGTTGCCAAATAGTTCCATGTTGAGCCCGAATTGTTGCATGAGTCAAATGAGGTGTCTACTCCTATTGGTGCATCTATTATTGCTAGAAAGATCTATAGAAATTGTCCCATTTGCATATTACATAAAATATTGCCTTGAGATCTTGTTGAATTGGAGATGGTTGATTTTGATGTCATTCTTGGGATGGATTGGTTGCATGCATACTGTGCTTCTATTGATTGTAAAACCCATAAGGTCACATTCCAAATCCAAATGAACTTATTCTTGAGTGGAAGAGTCATGATGTGGTGGTCAACGGTAGATATATCTCTTGCATTAAATCCTATAGGTTGATCTCTAAGGGATGTCTTTACCATCTTGTTAGGGATGTGGAGTCTAAAGTCCTTCCCATGGAGTCGGTTCTGGTTGTAAATAAGTTCCTTGATGTCTTTCTAAATGACCTTCCTAGTGTTCCTCCCAAAAGGGAAATAGATTTTGGTATAGACCTCCTCCCCGATACTCAATCCATTTCTATTACCCCTTACAGTATGGCCCTGGCGGAGTTAAAGGAGTTAAAGGAAGAATTGAGAGACTTGTTAGAGGAAGGTTATATATACCTAGCCAATCGCCTTGGGGTGCACCGATATTGTTTGTGAATAAGAAGGATGGGTCTCTTAGGATGTGCATTGACTACTGGCAACTTAATAGGGTCACCATCAAGAATAGGTATCCTCTTATAAGGATTGATGATTTGTTTGACCAATTGTGGGATAGCCACTAATCTAAGATTGATCTTTGGTCCGAGTTCCATCAAGTGAAGGTGAAGAAGCTTGATATTCCTAAGACAACCTTCTAGACTAGATATGGACATTTTTAGTTTGTGGTGATGTCATTTGGGTTAACTAATGCACCAGCCATCTTCATGGATCTAATGAATAGGGTCTTTAAACCCTATCTTGATCGTTTGTTGTGGTATTCATTGATGATATTTTGATCTATTCTCATGGTAAAGAGGAGCGTAGTGCTCATTTGTGGGTTGTGTTGCAAAGATTAAGGGAAGAGAAGTTATATGCTAAGTATACAAAGTGTGAGTTTTGGTTGAGGTAGGTTGCCTTCCTAGAACATGTGGTGTCAGGGGATGGTATTAAGGTGGATCCTAAGAAGACGGATGTGATAGGAATTGGCCTAGACTATTGACCCCGTCGAATATTAGGAGCTTCTTGGCTTAGCATGCTACTATCGGAGGTTTGTGAATGGGTTCTCTTATATTGCTTCTGTCACAACCCAAGCCTAGGGCCTAGAACCCGAAGGGATTCCAAACAAGCTTCATAGCATATCATTACACATCCTTGGTAAAGGAAGTACTTTAAAACATCATAAAATAAAAATAAGGGGCTAAGGGATAGCTTGCAAGAGAAAAGTGTTAAAGCTCATATCATAGATACATAACTTGTCTAACAAACACCTCTAAATATATAGATAAGAGCGGGGACCAAGACAAGGTAACTGGGCTCACCCTTATAGTCAAAATAGAACATGAAGTAGAGTGTCTCAATACAAAGCAAGGAAAAACATATATCAAGGTCCCCGAAATGGAGGACTCACCAACTAACTTGAGTAGCACTGAACTAGCCATGTAAAGGAGGAGGATGATCAACTTGGGCTCTGGTTCTTACATAGTGATATTATGTAGGCAAGAATATACGTTAGTACGTTTAAATGTACTAAATATGTAGGATGCCATGCAACAAGAAATAGGCATCACAATCCAAAATGCATAACAATAGGCAATAGACATAATATGGCAATATGGCATCCATGGCCAATGCTAAAGTGAAACATACTTGAGAAACTCTCACTCATATAAGATATAATATGTGTAGAATAGACCAAATTATATTTCCAAGGTACAGACACCTTGGGGTTAGTGATGATGTCGCCCGATCACTTAGGTGGTGAAGTACTAACCCTTCACTTAGTTGGTGATAATGCCACCCCATCACCTAGGTGGTGAAATACTAACGCTTCACTCAGTTGATGAGTACAAACCCCCAACTCAGTTGGTGATAATGCCACTCCATCACCTAGGTGGTGAAGTACTAACCCTTCATTCGATTAATGAGTATAAACCCCTAACTCGGTTATCCGGGTTCTTAGACCCCTTGGATTGGGCATGGTCTAGTGCAATATTTTATATAGAATTTATCATATACATAAGTTCTTTTAATCATCATAACATTAGTTATATCATATCTCATGCTTTGGACCTTCACTTCCACAACAAACCCAAGCCAGACATTTTATTAAACACTTGGGGTGTGTATGGGGGTAAAAGATCATGCAATTTAGAGATAAAAAACATGCAAGAAAATCTATTATAAAACCATCAATCAACACCTTGAAACACCCCCAAGATATTCACATCAAAACCCCTCATCAAATCCAAGATTAGATCCAAGATTTAAAGCTCAAAATATGCTAAAGCAACCATACTTTCATGAACTAAAATCACTGTGCAGTAAATTTCTCAATATACAAGACGCACATGTAAAATCAACTTTAAATCATGCAATATTAGTAAAAAGAAGACTTAGGCACCATGAGTAGAAGGATCCAATGGTTCCATACCACATACCATAGCTTAGAGATGAACTTGGTAAAGATTGGAGATGGAGACTTGAAGCTTGAAGAAGAACCTTGAAGGAAACCTTAGCTTAGGATATGGGTTTTTTTGGAGTGAAAATATGACTAAGTGTTTTAGAGAGTATTGGGAAATGTTTATGATGAAATAAGGGTGAAATTTGGATAAGTATAGATAAAAATACATTTGGGAAAACTTGGGTCCAACACTTAGAATATTTGGATGAACTAAAAAAAACAGTGCCCATTTTGACAGAGGCACGTCGCTGAAGCGATGCGGATTCCTCTCTAGAATCATGTTCTTAAAATTTCATAATTGCTAATTCTTTGCTCTTAAATCGAGGTTAGAACCTTCTCCCCCTAATTTGGACCCCCTAAATAAAAATTCAAAGTTGGATTTTTAAAATAACAAATAAATTTTGAGATATATGGAATTTAAATTTATGGGCATTCCAGGGCACGTTTTTTAGCACATTTTGGGGTCGTTTCAGCTCCCCTATGAGAAAGTTGACTAAAAAGAAAGCCAAATTTGTATGGCCTGATGAATGTGAAAGAAGTTTTCATACATTGAAAGATAAGCTTGTGTCAGCTCCTATATTATCACTAGGGTTAGAGGGATTTATTGTGTATTATGATACCTCCCGGGTTGGTTTGGGTTGTGTATTAATGTAAAATGATAAGGTCATAGTCTATGCTTCTAAACAAATCAAAGTGCATGAAAAAAAATTATTCTACCCATGATCTTAATTTATCCGCCTTGTGTTTGCATTAAAGATTCGGCGTCAGTACTTGTCTGGGTGAATGTTGATGTGTTGACTGATCATAAGAGCCTCCAATATATTTTCACTCAAAAGGATCTCAACTTGAGGCAAAGAAGGTGGATAGAACTTCTTAAGGGCTATGATATGAGTGTATATTATTATCCCGGTAAGGCTAATGTTGTGGTAGATGCCTTGAGTTGGGTGTCTATGGGTAGCCTAGCTCATTTGATAGTAGTGATAAAGAGGTGGCTAGGGAGGTGCATCGATTGGCTATATTGGAGGTTAGGTTGGAAAAGATGGATAATGGTGTTGATGTTGTTGTTGATGGTTCTAAGCCTTCCTTGGTTGATGAGGTGATAGCAAAGCATGACCTTGATCCCTCTTTGTTAGAGTTGAAGGCCTTGGTGCAAGAGGGCAAGGTGGAGGTTTTCTCCCAAGGTAAAGGTAGTACACTTAGGTACCAAGGTAAGTTATGTATGTCTTGTGTTGATGGTCTAAGGGAGAAAATTCTTGATGAGGCCCATAATTCTTCTTATTCTATCCATGCTGGTTCCACCAAAATATGTAGAGATTTGAGGGATATGTATTGGTGGGGAGGCATGAAGAGGGACATTGCCAAATTTGTATTCGATTGCCAGAGTTGCCAACAAGTCAAAGCCGAATATCAAAAGTTGGGTGCCCTAAACCAAGACATAGAGATTCCTACTTAGAAGTGGGAGTTGATTAATATGGGTTTTGTGGTTGGGTTCCCCAAGACTAGAAAGGTTTTGATTCCATTTAGGTTGTGGTTGATAAGATGACAAAATTTGCTCACTTTCTACCGGTTAAGACCACATATGGGGCTGAAGATTATGCTAGGTTATACATTCTTGACTTGGTAAGATTTCATGGGGTTCTGTTGTCCATCATATCAGATTATGGGGCCCAATTTACTTCACACATTTGGAGGTCCTTTCAAAGGGGTCTTAGTATAATAGTTAATTTTAGTATGACTTTTCACCCTCAAACAAATAGCCAAGTCTAGAGGACTATCCAAACACTTGATGACATGCTTAGGGCTTATATGTTGGAGCTCAAGGGTAGTTGGGATGATCATCTTCTATTGATTGAATTTGCATATAATAATAGCTATTATTCTAGTATTAGAATGACTTCTTTTGAGGCTCTCTATGGTAGGCATTATAGATCACCGATTGGGTTGTTTGAGGTTGGAGAGGTGGCTTTATTGGGACCAGATCTAGTTATGGAGGCTCTTGAGAAGGTTAAGATGATTAGAGAAAGGTTGAAGATGGCACAAAGTCACCGAAAGTCCTATGGTGATGTGAAGAGAAAGGATCTTGAATTCAAGATTGGTGATTGGGTCTACTTGAAGGTGTCACCCATGAAGGGTGCGGTCCATTTTGGCAAAAAGGGCAAGTTAAGCCCTAGAAATGTGTGTCCTTATAGGGTGGTGAGAAGGATTGGTAAGGTGGCCTACTAGTTAGATTCGCCTAGTGAAATGGAGTTGGTTTATCCGGACTTTCATGTGTCTATGTTGAGCAATATGTAGGTAACCCTAATGTTATTGTGCCTCTTGATGTGGTAGGAGTTATTGAAGACAATTTGACCTATGAAGAGGTTCTGGTTCAGATTTTGGATAGACAATGTCACGACCCAAAATAGGGCCTAGACGTGATCAACAAATGGGGAACACGAAAGAACCCTAAACAAGCCTCATAGTATATCATTACACATCCTTAATCGCGAAAAAAATTAAATGACATTTGAGTAATGGAAATAAGGGCAAGAGCGACTAAGGGAGAACTTGTAGTAGCATAGAGTCAAGAGATAAATAAATCAGCTCATAGCATAAATATATAGCTTTGTTCAACAACATCTCTACTACATAGATAATGTCGGGGGCTAAGACATACAACCGGGCTCACCCACATAGTCATAAGTACGTTCTAAAGTAAAGAGAATCTTAATACATAATGTGAGAGAATAGTCCTTGTCCCCGGAATGGAGGACTCACTAAAAGCTAACTTGAACAATCCATTTAGCCATAAGAAGAATCAATAGGATCTCCGATCCCTACATGGTGATATCATATAGATAAGAGTGTGTGTTAGTACGTTTGAATGTACTGAGTATGTGGGATGCAATGCAACAAAAGATAAGCAACATAATCCAAAATGCACAATGATAGGCAATAGCCATAATATATCAATATGACATGTATGACCAATACATAAGTAAAACATGCTTAAATAATTCATGCTAATATAGAATATTATATGTGTAGAAGAGGCCAAGCTAGATTTCTAAAGTACAAACCCCTTGGTAGGTTACTGATATTACCACCCCATCACTTAGGTGGATGAGTACTAACCCTCATCTAGGTTGATATGATGCTACTCCATCACCCTGGTGGATGAGCACTAACCCTTATCTAGGTTGATGAGTACTAACCCGCATCTAGGTTAGTGATGTTGCCACCCCATCACTTGGGTGGATGAGTACTAACACTCACCTAGGTTATCCAGGTGCTAGACCCCCCAGATTAGGCATGGTCTATGCAACACTTTATATAGGATTCGTCATAAGCTCTAATGCAACATTTCATATTGAAATAATCATATACATAAGCTCACATAATCATCATAACATCAATCATATCATATATCATGCTTTGGACCTTCAACTCCTTAAGAAACTTTAACTGGATATTTTATCAAACACCTTGGGGTGTGTAATAGGGGTAAAAGATCATGCAATTTAGAGATGAAATCATGCAAGAAAATCTATAGTAAAACCATGAATCTGCACCATGCAACATCCCCAAGAAATTCACATCAAAACCCCTCATCAAATCCAACATTAAATCCAAGATTTAGAGATCAAAAAATGCTAAAACAACCATACGTTTATGAACTAAAATCACTATGTAGTAAATTTCTCAATATACAAGACCCATATGTAAAATCAACTTTAAATCATGCAATATTAGTAAAAAGGAGACTTAGGCCCCATGGGTGGAAAGACCTAATGGTTCAACACCACATACCTTGAGTTTGGAGAACCCTTGGTGAAGATTGGAGATGGAGACTTGAAGCTTGAGTGAGATCCTTGAAGAAATCCTTAAGATTGGTCTTGAGTTTGGGACTTGAATTTAGGGTGAAATACGAGTCTAATTGTTTGACTGAATATTGAGGAATGTTTAAGATGATATGAGGGTGAAATAATTCTAAGTATATGTATTTTCAAGTGTAGGAACTCTTAGGCCCAAGATATTATAAGTCTTGGACCAAAAAAATTAAAACAGGCACAGAAAAACATAGGGGCGCATCGCGGAGGTAAGACAGAATTTCCACTAGAAACTGCATTTTTTGCACAAATGAGTTCAACAAAAATAGGCATACATCCTTCATACGAACTCGGAATGGGGTGAAACGAAGTGTGTCCGAAAGCTAATTCAAAGGGCTTTAAGTTGGTAGGTCGTGGGCTATCTAGTTCTTTGTGTGCTAAGAGATATGCCCCTTCAAAGTTGACCCTTCTAAATAGCATTTTTTGTGATTTTCAAATTTTGATACGGTTGTTCTAAAATTCTTTCTAGACCCATTTCCCACTTAATTTTACCCCCTAAACAAGAATATAAATTCGAATTTTTAAAATAATAAATAAATTTTTAGATATATAGAAATTACTATTTTGGGTACTTTCGAGGCACATTCTCGGGCACTTTTAGGGGTCATTACAGATAAGTGAAGAGGTTGAGGAACAAGGATGTGGCTTCCATTAAGGTCATTGGAGGAATCAACAAGTTGAAAGTGCTACTTGGGAGGCCAAAGTGGACATACAAAAGTGATATCCTTACCTATTCCACTCCACTCAAGCCTAAGGTATTGATCTAAGTCTTCTATATGATTTCCAGTTTTATGTTCAGCCCTTATTTCATTGCATGTATTCATGTTTAAACTAACAAGTTCACAATGATTTTACACTTATTATGAGATTTTTGAAATGATATTTAAGTGTATTGCTGCATCTCTTTGTGGGCTGAAATGGTCATGTTTGTGTCTCTCATGTACTTTTCTTTGACATTAGAGGATGAATGTTCCCAAGGGGAAGATATTTAAAAAAAATAGCAAAAAGTGCCAAAAATGTGCCTCAGAAGTGCTCGAAATCATAATTTCAATATATCTCATAATTCGTGCTTAATATAAAAAATCTGACTTCATATTTTTATTCAGAGGGTCAAATTAAGTGGGGAATGGGTCTACTCTAATTTAAGAGCAGCCATATAAAAAATTAAAAATCACAAAAAATGCGATTTCCAAAGCCAATCCTCGCCCCTGGCGCGACGCACCAAGATCGCGCTTATGTGTATTTTTGTGGAAAGTTTTCTACCTCGGTCCAAGACTTTTGAGTCTTGGGACTGAGTATTTCCATGCGTGAAAATGCCTACACTTAGCCTTATTTCACCCTCATATCATTCAAGACATTCCTAAATATACTCCCAAACACTTCAAAAATATTTCACCTCCTAAATTCAATTCTCAAACTCATCCGGATTCTAAGGCTCTCAATCAAACTTCAAGTTTCCATCTCCAATCTTCATCAAGTTCGTCTCCAAAGCTAGGGTATGTGACTTTCTTTCATAGGTTCCTTTCATCCATGGTACCCAAACTCTCTTTTACTCAAAATTGCATGATTTAAAGTTGAATTATTCACGGGTCTTATCTATTATGAATTTCACTGCATACTATGTTGGATTTATGAAATTGTGACTATTTTAAAATATTTTGAGCTATGTAACCAAGATATATTGAGAGATTTATGAAAGGTTTTGATGTATATTTCTTGAGGGTGTTACTAAGTATCTATTGATGGCTTTACATTGAATTTTCTAGCGTGATTTCACTCTTGATTTGCATGGGTTTACACTAGCGCTATACACCCGCCAAGTATTTGATAAAATATCTGAATTATGATTTCTTGAGGAATTGAAGGTTCAATGCTTATCTTATAAGTTGAATGACTTTATGATGATTAAAGAAATGTATGTATATGATGATGATGAAAGGAATGTATGTATATATTGATAATGAAAGGAATGTATGTATATGATGATGATGGAAGGAATGTATGTATATGATATTAACTTTATAGTGTTTGAGAGGACCAAGCCTCATCTGGGAGGTTGTAGGCTCGGGTAACCTTGTTAAGGGGTTTGTACTTCAATCGCCTCGCTCAGGGGGTGGCAGACCAATGCAACCTTGTTAGGAGTTTGTACCCATCAACCTTTTGGGGATTCGTACCTATCAACCTTGTAGGGGGTTTGTACCCATCAACCTTGTTGGGGGATTTGTACTCCATCAACCTCATTAAGGGGTTTATACCTCATGCACCTCTCCAAGGAGGTGGTAGGCCTTGGATTACAATAAGAATGATCACTCCTTACACTTGTATTATGATATATGTAAGCATGATTTTAATTCAAGCATCATTCATACATGTCATATTGCTATAAGTTATTTATTGCCTATGTTATGCATTTATTTATGGTGCTTATCACTTGTTGCATTGCATCCTATATACTTAGTACATTCAAACGTACTAATACATACTCTATGCCTACATGATGTCACCATATAGGGACCAGAGCACCGATTGATCATTCTCCTCCTCCACGTGGCTAGTACGATTGTCTCTCAAGCTTGTTAATGAGACCTCCATTCCGAGGACGTCGCTTATGATTTCTTGCTATGTACTAAGACTATCTTTCTTTTATGTTATGTATTGACTATGAGGGTGAGCCTGGTTGCTTGTCGTAGCTTCCGCTTTTATCTATGTAGTAGAGGTATTTTGGGGCATATTATGTATACATGCTATGAGCCTTGACTCTCTTGTTCTTAGTGTCTATGATATGAAAGTGTTCCCTTAGCCCCGATTGTCCCAATTTACTATCTCTTGTTGTGTTTTATTGCTTTCACGACCAAAGATGTGTAATGATATATTAAGAGGCTTGCTTGGGTTCCCTTCGGATTCCCGTGCGCCGTGTCACATCTAGACCCTAGGCTTGGGTCGTGACAGGGTGCAAAGTGGAATAAGAAATTAAAATTTTTAAAATTTAAAATTCTTTTAAAAATAAATTTTTATTTTTTGCTAGGCGGGCTGGGTAATTGAGTGGGTCGACATAGGAATGCAAAAATAAATTAAATTTTAAAAACTTAAAATTTTTTGAAAAATAAATTTTTAATCTTATTTTATTTTTAAAAAAAATTGGGGGAGGGGAAGAGGGGTCCTGGTAGGGATGTGATAAAAAAACATCAATTGGATAGGAGTTTTAAAAAAATATTTTTCTGAAATTTTGGAAGGATGTTATTTCCCTTAAATTTGAGGAAAATGAGTTGATTTGAAAAATATTTTTCAAAACATTTAAAGCAACCAAACATGAAAATACTGGAAATATTTTCCTTCATACCAAATACACCCATAGATTTGGGTTATTTTCATTATTTTGACTTATAATCAAGTATTTATAAATGCTTATTTATTTTATTCAAACATTATAAAAAAATTAAGAAATAATATAATTTAAAATTTAGATAAATCAATTCCGCTAGGGCTAAAAGCTATCTCCTCTTGTACATTCTATTTCTCCATTATTTAGATGTCTACCCAATCAAAAATATTAATTAACAAAAGAAAAGACACAAGTCTATCCCACCAAAATTTTTTGAAAAAAAATATTTCCTTTTAAAGATTATTGCTAAAGTTAATACTCAATGGAAAAAATAAGGGACTATAAATACATGCAACACCATCCGTACACTTTTTCTAATTTTTCATCAGCAAAATATTTTTTTCTAATTTTTTTACTCCCTTATTTTCTCCAAACAAGTTGTTATTTTCTAGAAACAAAATATTTTCCTTTGGCACTGAACATATACTTAGTAAATGGTTCAACCATTGACTTTCCTTAAAATTTACTGTGTTGTAGATAAAAATTTGAAAAAGACAATCTTGTTTTCAATTGAATACATATATTACTGATTAGAAAGGCAAATAAATTATTTGGAAGTCATCTTTTTTGTTTGCTTGGCATTCTTTCATCTCTTCTTTTCTCTCACAACGATATACTTGAGTTTGTGAGAGGAGAGAGAAGGCTTATGGGAGCTTGTGCAAGTGTACCCAAGGGCATCAGGGCTGAGGCAATGGTGTAGCTCCTTTTCCAGAGCAATGAAAGGACGAGGAAACCACCACCACCGCTGCCCCCCGAGGTAGTGGAAGTAAAGGAGGAACAGAAGATGGCTGAGGAGAAAGATGTTGATGACAAGCATCAATCTCTCGGAGCTTTGCTCAACGAGGTATCTTAATAGTAATACTAATACTCTCTTTTTCTCATTTTATATGATACCATTTGAGTTGGCCTAATATTTTCCTTAAAAAAAAGGGCTTTTGACACTTATGGTTATTAGATATTTGTATACTTCTAAATTATTTTATTTAGGAGAAGTTTTTTCTAACTGTAGTAATGTAACATTTTTCACTAAGAGAAAAAAGATGCATGGAAGTGAGAGTACTAAATAATAAGAAAAATCAAAAACTTTTCCTAATTATACTGATTGATTATTCTTTGAAATAGGGCGAAGCAGCAAATTAAGGAATCAACTAAAGATGAGAAGAGCTTGGACACCAAAGAATCAAAGTCTGCGGAACTTTAGATGCAGTTGTAGCAGCAGAAGCTGCTTCTTAACAAACATATTTTCAATGGTTAAAAAGAAGTAGTACATTCTTTGGTGAAATGAAAAGGAAAAGTCCCTGTGATGGATATTGTTTTAGAAAATATTTGGATTCTTACTTTCCTATATATTTACTGACGTTCTCCTTATCTTATATGTTGTGTTATTTGTATACTATCTTTGCAATCACATGCATTGTACATTTAAGCTTTCAAGTATCTTTATTCTCTTATTGATCTGTCATATTTTCCTGATTTCATGCACCAAAACATCTATTCACTTAAAATAATTTGTCAAAGTAGTTTGTCCAAAGCTAGCAGACCATACTTCTCTCGTACTAATCATATTACACATTATACTGATTTCTTTTCAATGATCTAATGTGTTTTACATGCATAACTTGATGACATATTAGAGATGAAATAGAAGAGCTAGAATGATCAAAGTCCTCGAGTGCCAAACATAATTAAAAACTCATAGTCCTCTTGCCTTTTCCACCGAAAATATTTTTCCATTCATATAAACAGTTCCTTCTTCTTTAATTGAATTGCCATAACTATATTGTATGGAAATCACAAATTCGATCTCCCGCTACTAAGGGGTCATGATATATGTTGACACAGACAAGTAACCACCAAAGGTAGTTCTAAATTAATAGTTCTTCTAAGGCAACCTCAACTTGCATTATTATCAATTGAACCATACATTTTCATGGATCAAACAAGGCCAACTTTTATTATGATGGATTCTTTTAGCCTTCACTAAAGGTATCTTAGTCCATGTACTTAGTTGTACAATATCTCAGGCTTTTTAGCTGGCCCTTGTGTCTCAATCCAAGGCTTGAATATTGATACTAAGGCTGCACTTACAAGCCATAAAGAAAGGAAACTCATCCATGATAGAATACCTTTAAAAGATAATGACTTTTGATGATAATCTCCTAGTTGTAGCGTGCATCACCGATGATAAGCTTGTCTAAATATTGTTGGAGGACATAGACAAGAATATGGTGTTGCCATTTTCCCAACACGGCTAGGGAAGAAATAATTTCACTATTTGATGCTTTAAAGTCATGCATATCATTTCAAACAGATGACAAGTTTGGAGCAAGTATAAATTATGTCAAGACATCTTGTCCACTAGACGATCCAACAAGACTAAGAATGATAATTCATTTAAGAAGCCTACAAAAATCAATAAGAATCAGGCTTATGGTGGAAGATAGGTATAAGGATGTAGTCGGAGTCACAACGATAATTCATTCGACAAAAGTTGGTGTCAAATTTGCAATAAGTTTTGTTAATCGGCCCTAAATTGCTACTAGTGTTTCGACCACGCATATAAGGCTTGCGCATGGCTAGTCTTATTACACAACCATCCATTGTTGGCAACTCGAATTGGTGTCCAATTCTGAGACTACGTAAAATTCAACTAGCCACATGCACAACATGCCTATAAAAAGAGAGTATTTAGAAAGTGATCAAATTTTTCTTGGCAACCGAATAGGTTTGACAATTTTTTACTTTTGTAATACAATATTGTAACACCCAAAAAAATTTAAGTTATGACCTGAGCCATTCTTCATATCTATATAGGCCCAAGATTGATAATTTCTAACTATATATATAGGGGTATATGCTAGGATCAATTACAAAGTATTTAAAGTGTACTAGATGTGGTTTAGCGTCATAAGGGATCTCTTACATCAAATTACGTCAAAAGAATTTATATTGGCTAAGTTTTTATATGTGTACACATAAAATGGCAACCTTCAGACACTCATATTGAGTAAATTGAGGGAGATTTTAGAGAGAGATCGAGTGAAGAGAGAATTGGCAAAAATATTTGTATTTCCACACTGGTTCAATTACAAATATGTATAGTAATGTGTATTTATATACACATCTGATGTCTATGCTAATTACAGTGTATCTTTGCTGTATGGGATAAATTCCCAACTAACTCATAACTATATAAACTAATGAAATAACTAATTAACTAACTATTAGTTACATTAATTAATATCTAATACCCT